>RJWK010000713.1:0-94463 GCA_004363435.1 Platanista minor
CCACAGCGGTGAGAGGCCCGCGTACCGCAAAAAAAAAAAAGAAGAAAAAAAAAGATTTGAGGCTGAGTTGACCTCACTAAGCCTCAGGGCCCTTATTCCTAAAATGGGCATGACAGCTATATGAGAATGATGTAAGAAAACAGAAAGCACCATGGCAAGCACATTACCCAGCTTGATGAGACTTACAGTTATTTGTTACGTACTCTTGTCTTACCAGGAACCAGTTGTCTTTGTAATTGCCCCAAGTGTTCCACTGATTTTACCTGTTTGTTTGTCTTTGAATTAGTTGGATCTACACAAGTGAAAAAGACTTGAATGGGAGTAGCCACTGGGGAATGATTGCAACTTATAGCGGAGCTGGCTATTACCTGGATTTGTCAAGAACAAGAGAGGAAACAGCCGCTCAGGTTGCTAACCTCAAGAAAAATGTCTGGCTGGACCGAGGAACCCGGGCAACTTTTATTGACTTTTCAGTGTACAATGCCAACATTAATCTGTTCTGTGTGATCAGGTGTGTATACAGGGCACTCATGCCTCCCACTTCTGTGTATTTGTATATACATCCTAGTCTGGAGTTAGACCAGAAAATCATTGCCTGCAGTTGGCTAAATGAGAGTTTCAAGGATCAGAGCTGACAGCAAGGAGGGGTGAAAACCAAAAGCTTACTGGGATTAGGGGGTTTTTGGGGGAAGGGAGTTAGGATCTGGGGAGATTATGAGTTAGGAAGAACCTTAAGTCTGGTCCAAGTTCATCCCAAGGCTGGAACCTTCCCAGATAAAGCACTGTGTTTTGCTAACGTCTGTCCTCTCCCATTACGAGGATGATCAGTGCTCCATGCTCTGCTACTAAGGCCCCCAGGCATCGTATCTTGACTCATTTCCCTGAGTTTCCCATTTTCCGATGATGCACGTGCGATTAGAACACCAGCACAGTAGTCAGGGGCTATGCCTGTGCTCAGTAGGATGCCCCGGTACCTGCTCACCCTCAAGAATTACCAAAGGCACATAAAGTTCCTTCTGCAGATCTGTGATGTTGCCATCATGACCATTCTGATGACATTGAGGAAACTGACAAAGATCCCACTGGCTTGTCTGGGACCTCTTGTTCATTCATTTCTTCAGCAAACATTTATGGGACACGTAATATGTGCCAGGCACTGTTCACGGCTCTTGGGAGGCATCAGTGAACAGAATAAAGATCTGTGCCCTTGCAGAGCTCACATTCAACCAAGAGGAGATACTAGATGATAAACAATAAACAAAGGAAACAAATTAATTAAATAGCATGTTAGGAGGTAATATGTGCTATAAAAAAATGTAGAACAAGGTGAGGGGGGTCCAGAATTCACCCACTTTAATCCTCCTGGTGAATACGGCCACAACATCCAGATGTTGCTGACATGAATTACTGGCACATGTATTTACCCACCAAATGAGAAAGCTACATTCTCATAATAGCCTTAGTTTGTGACTGTTTTTGAGGCTAAACTCAACTGTGCTTTTTACATAGCCAGTTGGATTTTCCCAGTCTTTATATCTAATAACTTTTGCAGAAAACAGTATCCCATTAAATCAAGTAATAGTTATTACTAAAAATGAGTGAAAATCTATTGCAATTATTGTTGAACTTCTCCTAATGATTCCAGTGAGCACAGAAAGAGGATACATGCAGGCAGGCAACTCTGATTGGCATTTAAGGAAACATCTATTTATAGAAGGTATAAATGAGCATGTCTTCCACTTCCTCCCCATGCTTTAAGAGTGAATATTGTCAAGGCAGTTGCTTCACTTCTCTACATTGTTGTCTCAATTTCTGGAGGGGTTGACGCTGCAGGACCAGAACAGGCAGAGAGAGATGATTCAGCACACAGAGGCCACTTCCTGCCCTTGTGAGTTCACACTGAGGCTGCTACAAGGCTCTTTGTTTCAGTAGTGCTCTCCTGAGTTTGTGGTTCTCACCCCTATGCTCCAGCATATTGAATAGGAAGAAAACAGGAGGTTGATAGTGCTGGGGAAGGAAAATGTTTCACACTTCTTTGACCAATTCTAACTTGCTATAGTCCTTGCCTATACTTGATTATTGCTCATGCTTGAGCCCTAGATACTTAGGTTCTAGGAGTGGCCAGCTGTCCTGTCCATCCTGTAATGGGAGAGATGGTTACACCTAATCGCTGACTGGAGATCTTTTAAAGGCCTTAAAGTTAAGGATCTAGAGAGTCTGTTTCTAGTGTGAAGGGAAATTGTACCATTAAGTGAATCGTTTAACCTTCTCAGTGTGACACCTACAAAGGGGAATTTGGCAAGAAGCATCTTCACTTCAGTTATGATAAAGCACTAAAGATCAGTGCCATCACTGTGAATGTAAAAGCATATGTCAGTGTTGCCGACAGTCAGACATTTACTGAGCACCAATTCACTATAAGGCTCTGAGAAGTTCTGATAGCAAAATGGTCCCCGTAGGCAAATTATTTGATGCTGATTAGGTGTTCACCAAATGCATGAATGAGAAACTCATTCCCTATCTTTATATGTATATGAAAGAGACATCCTGCTTCTCAGCCAGGCCATACATGTTTTGATAGATGACATATATTTCTTATGTTCTTCATTACCCAGTTGAAGGACTTGCATCTAATCAAAGTCCTATAAAGTCTTGTTTGTTGATTAACTTCTACATTTAAAAATGAGTGTATAGCATTTTGAGTGGTCTAAGTACCAGAAGAGTAAATGGGAGACTGAGGACGAATAATCTCTTTGGTCTGGGAGGCCTTGGGAAGTCTTGTTCTTTTTGTGACACAGAATTCTACAAGGATGGAGTTACTGGCTGTGATAAAAACATTTTGCCACTAGTTTGGAGTGACTTGTGGTCTCAGTTTTATTACCTTCTAGAGCCGGGACAGAATAGATGATGTTTTTTCCTGGCTGCATCCATGTGTTGTTGTTATTGTTGATGTTGTTAATTGTTTTAACTGTTCTTATTGCAACGCAGGTTATTGGTCGAATTCCCAGCAACAGGCGGTGTGATTCCATCTTGGCAGTTTCAGCCTGTAAAGCTGATCCGATATGTCACAACTTTCGATTTCTTCCTGGCAGCCTGTGAGATTATCTTTTGTTTCTTTATCCTTTACTATGCGGTGGAAGAGATATTGGAAATTCGCATTCACAAGCTGCACTATTTCAGGAGTTTCTGGAATTGTCTGGATGTTGTGATCATTGTGGTAGGTTTGAGAACAACACCAAATCCCCTACTCTGTTATAAAAATGTGTTAGAGTCTTTGCTTCCCTCAATGTTGTGGGTCTTGATCTTCCTGAAGGAGAATCTAAAGGTTCTCCTCTATAATATCAAGGCCACTGTTACTAACTTTCTCATTTTGCATGAGTGACCCTTCTGCATATGGAAGTGGAGAGGCATTTACAATAAGCTCTCACTTGGCCGCACTAATAACAAGAGTGGTTTAGTAATTCGTATTTGGCTTTGGCATGCCATATGAGATGTGGGGAGAAAACAATTTTGTTTATTCTGCTTTGGCTGATGATATTTTTCTTCAACTACAGCAAAAATCAGTTTATATCGGGCCTCCCTGGTGGCGCAGTGGTTGAGAGGCCGCCTGCCGATGCAGGGGACGCGGGTTCGTGCCCCGGTCCGGGAAGATCCCACATGCCGCGGAGCGGCTGGGCCCGTGAGCCATGGCCGCCGAGCCTGCGCGTCCGGAGCCTGTGCTCCGCAATGGGAGAGGCCACAATGGTGGGAGGCCCACGTACCGCAAAAGAAAAAGAGAAAAAAAAAAAAAAATCAGTTCATATCTTTCCGCACATGTGTAAAGTTACGGCATAAAGAAACATCCAGGAAATTTTGGAGGTGGCAGAGAAAACCTCCCTGCCGTTTCAAATGTCCTGCAAATAGTCCACAGTGTACAAAATGTAAATGATGGCCATCAGCGTTTTCTGTAGGAGGTGCAAGAAACCATGAGGCAGAGTTACGATTGAGTTAAGACTGTGACCCCTTGTGGAGCCCTCGCCTGCCCGTGACTCTTACAAATTCCAACACTTGTTCAAGACGGTTTCTCTTCAGCATCATCTTAATCACTTCCTTCCAGAGGCCTTAGTGTCAGATGTATTTTTGCAAGCTTTTCTCCCTTCAGCAATAACACATAATCTTCTGCTAGTCTGTTACACATTAGAGCATATAACAACGTGCTTAATGGTTACGTGCTTAAAAGTCCATCCTTTCCACTGTTGTGCAACGACAGAGCTGCCCCTCTGAAATCTTAGTAAGTGATGCATTATCCTGTCAGCATCCTCTCTTCTGTTATCCTACTTCTTAACCAATATTGTTCCTCCCCAACCAAAAATTCATTTGGCTTTGTGAAGCATTTACGTCAAGTCATTATCAAATCATCGCTAGAGTTAGTTGGTAAAATATAGAAAGTATGTTATTTAATGTATTTTAGTATGCTATTAAATATAGAAAAAATGTTATTCATATGTAAGTAAATGGATACTTAAGACATAAACAAGCCTATATGTGTGTGTTGCGTGGCAATAATGGTATTAATAGGCGCGATCATAACAATACCTGCTAACACTTCAGAAGCTGCCTGTGCTAGGCACAGTTCCAAGTGCTTTTCTCCTATGGGAGTTCATTTAGTCCTCACAATAACCCTCTTAGCCACTCTGCCACCGCCCTCACGCCACATACGTGTGTACTTCAGAAATAACTTCTACATAAAATACACATTCCTGTAGAATACAGCATGGAACCCATCTGATCCTGACGCAGTTAGAAGCGCATCCCTTGTTTCACGATGGCTGTGTAACATCACAGAATTCCTGTAGCTAAAGTCTTGATTCCCAGATTCTCAACATATTAATTATGAACAGAATTACAAAAGAATTTCCGTACTTAAGGAGGCAGGAAAGGCGATGATATGGGAAATAATTGTTCAAAATATTTCTGTATTGCATGATGGCAGAGTGCAGTTCATGTACACTGAAAATCATTCTAGAAAACAATTATTATTTGGAGCCCTAAGGATGCAAACTCTGCGTTTTTAGTTTACATAATGTTGTTTTTTTTTTTTTTTTTAACCAGACACCTTCAATGTGAGCAACGGACTAGTCAGCGGCATTCAACTTTTTGATGATGTACACATATCAGTGAAAACTTTGATGACACACCCTAGTGTATGTTTATTTATGAAGTGTGTGTGTGTCTAGTGGTGTAATAAGTACATTTGTAAAAACATACACAGCATAGAATTTGAAATATTTGGATAAGAATAAATACAGATAGAATTCTAACACTTTCTTATCACCTGCCTAGCAGTTTTAATGTTTTCATCTCACACCCCAGTGAGTTGCCTTGTACCCACCTTGGAGACCACTGGAAAAATAGCTTATGGCATCGTAGAAATTGAGGCTAGTTTCTTGGCTCAGCAGCTGCAGAATTTTGCAAGTGTTTCCTTGAAAGCTTGCTTCCCTGTGCTCTTATTTTTTTTTTAACTCTTAGTGCTGACAAGACAACAGTTCAGGCAGCGTGCTTTTATGAGAACAAGGAACGGCTACTGGAATCCTACTTCTCCTTTGAAACCTTCTCTGACCCTTAAGAAATAGGGCATGCTTTCCGTGAAGCTTATGCCAAAGAAAGTAAGTTCTTTCATAGATAAGAGATGAGAATCTCAAAGAAAACTCAGAGCCCCATAACGACCCAAATGCCCACCGAACCTCTTTCCTCTCCTCCTCTCTTGCTCTCTATTCTGAAAGAAGAGGCTCAGGAAATTTAGTGTATTTCTATGGCATTGTATAAATGACCACATGGTCCATATTTTTATAAATATTTGCCCTGGGCAGAGCAAGAACAAAGGGTACCTAGTGAGAGTTGGTACAGGGTTATTTTTAGGTTCAGTCAGTCAGCCCTTTTTGCTCATTGAAGTCCGTGCAGAAAAACACTTATCAGGGTATTCCAGAGAGCTCAAAGGAAGTATTCCTACCACCAGTGCAAAACTACTAGACTAAGTCTGGGGACCCTTCACAGGGAAGACAAGGAAGGTGGTGAGGCTGGCTTGTTCAGCTGTGGCTGGCGGACAGGCAGGTCCTGACTCTGATAATCACCAGACAGGCATCTCAAGCAGGGCTGTTGGAGTGGTCCTTGGCCATCATCCGTGAGAAGAGAGAGATGGACAGCAGAGGTCACGGCACCTGCCATAGCCCGCCTGCCGTGGGTTCGGGGTCCGTGTGGGGCCCGGTGCTTATGGCTGACCCCTAGCCCTTGGCACACATACGCGTTAACCCAGTGGTGATGGGTGCAAGGCGGGCCCAGCGTTCCCCTCGGATTTTTATAGGCCAGAACCAAAGCAGATGCGAAGCATTGTATGGTCCTGAGTTAAAGGACAGAAGCAAGCAAGAGGGGAACGCTTGGCTCACATATTCCCACCGCGAGCCTTCTCGAGCCCTCTGCGCCCTCATTCCCGCCATCTAAGACCAAGCTCATTCTTTTGCTGCTGCTGTTGTTGTTGTTGTTTTGTTTTTTGTGGTACGCGGGCCTCTCGCTGTGGTGGCCTCTCCCGTTGCGGAGCACAGGCTCCGGACGCGCAGGCTCAGCGGCCACGGCTCACGGGCCCAGCCGCTCAGCGGCCTGTGGGATCTTCCCGGACCGGGGCACGAACCCGCGTCCCCTGCATCGGCAGGCGGACTCCCAACCACTGGGCCACCAGGGAGGCCCCCAAGCTCATTCTTCCCTGTCACGAGCTCTCCTTTGAGCATGTCTTGTTTCACCCTTCCCCTATGTTGTGTGATGCCAGCTTCTGAGAAGGTTTTTGTACTCTTTGTCTTTGGGTGTTTATCTGCTCTTGAACCAGAGTATAAGCTTCTCGAGGACGAAGTTTGTACTTTTTACTTGTATTTGTTCCTCTTGACCCTTCGCACGGTGCTGTGTACACAGATATCCACCATGTGTTTGTTGAATAAAGGAAAGGATAGATGGCTAGAGAATGAAAAAAAAGAAGCCCCGCGAATAAAAACAGAGAGCGAGATGAGGCCTGGGAAAGCAGAAGGGTGGAAAGTGATTTAAATGAAGGTGGCAGAATAAAACAGAAGGCGCTCCTGTTTGAGTTTCCTTTTGTAATAAAGTGACATCTCTCGGGTGTGTGTACGCGCGTGTGCAGGCACATGCGTGCACACGTGCACTCACTGGATTTCTGTTCCTAACTAAGGAAGTGCAAGCAATATATTGTTATACTTTTTTACGGCAGTGCTCAACACTTTCCGTGTGAGTGAATTAATTTATGAATGCTGTCGGGTGAGTAGAATGGTGAGCCCTAGAATTAATACATTTGTGAAGGAAAATAAACTAGTCTTTTTAAGGTAAGTTATATATTTCTAGAACACTGCAGTAATACATAAATCTTTTGTCTTCCAGCTGTCAGTGGTAGCTGCAGGAATTAGCATACACAGAACATCAAATGTGGAGGTGCTCCTACAGTTTCTAAAAGATCAAAATGCTTTCCCCAACTTTGAGAATCTGGCATACTGGCAAATACAGTTCAACAACATAGCTGCTGTCATAGTATTTTTTGTGTGGATTAAGGTAATTTATAAATTTCAGGTTCAGACTTTTAATATTGTTTTCGTCTTTTTAGTAACGTGAGTCACACAAAATGTTGAAGGACTTGAATTCGTTTCTGTGGCCAAGTTTGAGCAGCCAGCCAAAGCTGCTCCATGTTTACAAGTCAGGTCAGCTAGCAGGACTCATGTGACCGTTCATCTCACTGTTTGCCTGCCACCTGCACTCTTGGAAGACCTGTCTTTGGAGGTTTCATTTAACACATGCATTAAGAGACCTTTGTGTGTCACCTGGGCCTGGGGCCCCTGGCTGTGCTAACCCAGAGGCAGGTTCAAGTTTCACCGTAAGTGGGGTGACCAGGTAAAGGAAAAGGAACTAAGAGAAAGGAGGGGAAGGCTGGGGAAAGGGGAGAGATCCTGCACTGGAAATGTTCTCTGGAAGGATGGCCTCCTTTCCAGGTGGAGGCCAGAGAAGCTTTACCTAGAACTGAGATTGGGACACACAGGTCCTCCGAGTAGTACCTTCACAACTCATTTCCTTCTCCCAAGGCATCATGTGCATTTCCTTGTGCGTGAAAACTCAGGTCACTTCATGTACAAGGAGCCTCAATTCTGGAGAGTCAGGAAATTTCATTGTTTTTGAGGGCAACTGCCAGCCTGTCACCACTTAAGTTCTATAATTGTGCCATCCAGATAGTAGCTATTAGCCACAAGTAACTACTTAGATTTTAATTTAAATTAATTAAAATGACATGCAATTAAACATTCAATTCCTCAGTCACTCTGGCCACATTTTAAGTGTTCAGTGTCTGTATGTGGCTAATGGCTACTGTATTAGATAGTGGAAATACAGAGCATTTCCATCATCAGAGAAAATTCTGTTGAAGAGCACCGTTCTAGAAGGTATTTTCCAACAGTTACTTATTTTCCTGAATTGTTATTCACATCTGGAAGGCCTGAGATTTATCAGAGGGCTTAGACCTCGTCCTGTATCTCTCGTGGCTGTTTATTCAGTTACATGTTCGTTCAAGAGAAACCATCACTAACGTACCATACCTTTACCACAAAACAGAACAATCATCAAGATCTCATAGAAATACTACTAGGAATTGTGTTAAGTAATGTGATTACAGCAACTGTCAGAAACATTTTGTTGTGACCAGAAGCGCTTTATAAGAGGTCTTTAAGTAAAATTCTAGAGATTTCCTTTCAGTGTGTGCCTCAGGGTGTTCGTCTTATTTAGTGCTTCGCCTGTAAATATCTTGCCCCCAAGACCTTGTGAACCATTAAGTTCTTTAAGGCAGAGATTGGAACTCAGCTTCTAACGGATCTCCCCACTTCCTTCCACCGAGACACCTAGCTAGAGCCGTGCGGTTTGTCCTGCCCTCTGGGCTCGAGCTGCCGAACCCGGGCAGCATTCTCTGTGCCTTGTCTACAGAAATGCGCCGTGTGGCTGTGCAGTCAGATAGAGCCAGGTTCAAATCCTCACTCCAAGCCCTGGCCAATGCCTGGCACATAGTTGATGCACAAGAAATGACTGTTAATATACAATAAGTATTTTCTGGAGGTTTTTCTTAACTAGTGTTTTCTTTTTAAAGATTTTTTTTTTTTTTTTTGACGCAGACCAATTTTAAAGTCTTTGTTGAATTTGTTACAATATTGCTTCTGTTTTATGTTTTGGTTTTTTTTGGCCACCAGGCATGTGGGATCTTAGCTCCCCCACCAGGGATCGAACCCACACCCCCTCTATTGGAAGGTGATGTCTTAACCCCTGGACCGCCAGGGAAGTCCCTTAACTAGTGTTTTTTTAGGTTAACTCTTTCTGTTTTTATTGAAGGACAGTTAATTTGCAATGTCGTGTTAGTTTCAGGTGTACAGCAAAGCGATTCAGTTCCATACAGATGTACATACATCTCTTCTTTTTAGCTTCTCTTCCCTTATAGGTCATTACAAGATGTTGAGTAGAGCTCCCTGTGCTGCACAGCAGGTCCTTGTCGTTTATCTAGCTAGCTTTCATTTGTGGGGGGTTTTCTCCTTTGTTTTAATCTTTCTAGGGGAAAAATATCAATGCTCATTTGAATTATAATTAACTTGTTTTCACTATAAATGAGAAAATATAAGCGGCTGGCTTTGAAAAAAAAGCAAGTCATTTTTGTCCTTTCTTTTCTTTTTGTTGTAAAATATATAGATATATAGAACAAAATTTTCCATTTTAACTACTCTTAAGTGTACAACTCAATGGCATTAAGTACCTTCACAATGTTGTGCAACCATCACCACTGTGCATTTCCAGAACTTTTTCATCATCCCAGCTGCAACTTTTTTATCCATTCAACACTAACTTTCCATTTCCCCTGCCCTGCGGCTCCTGGTAACTTCTATTCTCCTTCTGTCTCTGTGAATTTCCCTACTCTAGGTACCTCACATAAGTGGAATCATGCAATATTTGTCTTTTCGTGTCTGGCTTATTTCACTTAGCACAGTGCTTTCAAGTTTCATTCGTGTTGTAGCATGAATCAAAATTTCCTTCTTTATAGGGCTGAATAATGATCCGTCACATGTATATACCACAGTTTGTTTACTCATTCATCTTCGTATATCATCTCCCCTCTCTTTTACAGCTCTTCAAATTCATCAACTTTAACAGGACCATGAGTCAGCTCTCCACAACCATGTCTCGGTGTGCCAAAGACCTCTTTGGCTTTGCAATTATGTTCTTCATTATTTTCTTAGCATATGCTCAGTTGGCGTACCTTGTCTTTGGCACTCAGGTTGATGACTTCAGTACTTTCCAAGAGTGTATGTAAGTATATGTGACATTAAGAAGAAAAATTTAATCATAGATAGTACTGCCATCTCAAGGTTAAAGAAATCTTCATGGTGGCTATTTAACTACCAGGTACTTAAAAGTAGTTGTTTAAAGTGAGAATTAATTCTCTTTCCCAGAAACATTGACCCATCAATGCAAAGATGACAATACCTTCTGAAATGCTAATGTTTAAGACAGAGCCCGAAAGTAGTAAGATATAGAAGAACAGCTATAGTAAGCCAACTCTTTTCCAAAGACTGAGGTCTTCTTAGCACCAAATGCAGATGGTAGCATTTAAGAGACCTTTGCCTATACTTTTATTCCTATTAAATAATATTGCCATAAACTTCAAACTTCAGCCTATTTTCGAAGAAAAAAAGGGTATTTCTAATATTCTAGGAGAAGCTCAAACCAATACAGGAATTTTCAGTCTTTTTCCAAAGTTCTCAAATAGGATATGAAAAACCGTTTCAGACTTCCATGTCACGTAGAAAGGAGTTAGTTAGGAAATAAGATGATCATGATAATAGAAGTTTATGGGGCTTTGTGCACGGGGACCCCTAATTAATGTTGCTATCTGATGAAAGTCAGGAATGGAAACAAACTGTACTGATTAAGACCCAGCATCTGGCAACACGCAACAATTCTCAACCCCACTTTAAGTGCATTGAAATAGTGCATCTTCATACATGTACAGTTTTGACTATCCTTCAAGAATCTTTTTTTCTTACGAGATTTTAAATTTAGACTCAGGGTGACCATTGTGAAGGTTTAGAGTTATCATATTTTACCCAGATTATGTTTTAATTTCTTAGAGCCTATTGCTTTATAAGTCATCTAATAATAGATTTTCTTTTCACCAAATGGAAATAACATATTTAGCAAGAAAGCATATTATTTTGATTCTAGAAGGCTTTAGTGGCTCATATAAGTAACAAGAGTTTTCCAAAGGGGTTGACAGTTTTCTGTTATTTGGCAGCTTTCCACACTGATTAAAAATCCAAAAGGTCCAAAAGTATGCAATCATCTTTTAAGAAATGTTATGTCAAAAGAATGCTGGGCATTTCTTTGTTTTTGTATTGTGGTATTGTGCTTTGTTTTGTTTTTCTAGCTTCACTCAATTCCGTATCATTTTGGGTGATGTCAACTTCGCAGAGATTGAGGAAGCTAATCGAGTTTTGGGACCAATTTATTTCACTACATTTGTGTTCTTTATGTTCTTCATTCTTTTGGTATGTACACTTTTGTTTATACTGAGGTGGTTTAAACTTCATATGTCACCATCATAAATCATCATCTCTTCTTTTCTCTCACACTTTGTTCCCTATCAACTTTTTGTTTTGTTTTTTTGTTTTTTGTTTTTTGTTGCGGTACGCGAGCCTCTCACTGCTGTGGCCTCTCCCGTTGCGGAGCGCAGGCTCTGGACGCGCAGGCTCAGCGACCATGGCTCACGGGTCCAGCGGCTCCGCGGCACGTGGGATCTTCCCGGACCGGGGCACGAACCCGTGTCCCCTGCATCGGCAGGCGGACTCCCAACCACTGGGCCACCAGGGAAGCCCTCCCTATCAATTTTTTAAAGACTCAGGAAGTAGAAAGAACGTAGATATTAGGAAACATATTTTATTTTACTTCTCACGCATTCACAGTTTTAAGTCTTCACCAAATATTTTTTCCATGACCTTTCATTTATCTATGTACTCAATGCAAAAAAAGAAGTAGGTCAAGTGCAAATTTATAGTTACCTAAAATAGTGCTTTGCCCTTTAAGAAGTAGAATACGCTTACATGCTTTTTTTTAAACACGAATGTCAGCACTTTCATGGTCACTTGCTTGAGTGACTTTTCATTTCTCTCCTTCTTCTTGTCTTTAAAAAAATAGAAACTGACAAAACAAGCCAGTTGCAGGGTGTCAGGAGTAACATTTGAGTGAATTATTGCGTCTCAAGATCAAGATAGGTTGTTTTAACTTACTCATATTTAATATATCTAGAGACTGCCTACAAAAAAATTCAAATTTTAATTTAAAACTAAATCTCACAATGAATAGAAATGGCTTTAAGTATTATTTTCAAAAATAATTCTTTTATTCTTTTGATTTGGTACAGATGCACATTTTTAACATTTTGGCCTTAAATTAATTCAGATTTTTTAAAAGGCATTTTTTTCTTCATGTGAACATTTATACATTTATTTGTCCACTCCACTAAGAAAGTATTAAATTAAGTTAGCTTAACCTAGGCATGGGTATTTTTCATTTAAACGCTAACACTTAAGATTTTCCTTAAGAAAATAAAATCTTAACCATTTTAAGAAAAAAAACATTGTTTCCATTTTTAATCGATTTTCTAAAGATCCTTTGTATAAAGTTCATTAATTCAGTTGTAAGAGCTCCAGAGTTGGTCCAGGTATTTAGTGCTTAAGTATACGTATTTACTGATTGAGAATTAGATGTACTTTAATGGTACTGAAAGAGTCAGGAATAGCATGCAAATCCATTTATATCTTGCTGTATGCATGTATCCTGATTAGTTTTAAACTTAAGCCTCTTAAAAGTTTCTCTTTCCTGTTATATATTAAAGAAAAAGTAGAGGGAAGAGTAAGCCTTTGTTACTCTCTAACATTGGTAGTACTTTGAATTCTGGAGCAGCTGAATCCCTGAATCTCTACTAAGAGAATAAAAATCTCAGGCCACCTAAGTGTTCTTTGTAGGTCAGTCTGCCAAGGGAGGGACGTGATGGTGGCAACTGGAAATGCTCAAATGTGGGCTTGTTTGAATGTTGTCCTCTAGTAGGCAGTGCACCTACATTATTCAGTCATTTTATCAGATCGATCACTAGAACGTGAAAAGCTCTTAGTTTTTGTCTTTATACTGAAATATTTATTTGTACCACTGCACAAAAAGGAACTGTTCTCCCTGTACCCTCCAGAGAGAGGGGAGGCTACTGTCAACACAGATTTTTTTTTTTTTTTTTTTAATGGCAAGCCAAGTGCAGGGGCTGGCCACTGTTCTGAGATGACTGCTGGGTGTTAATGTATTGCCGCCACTTAAAAAGCCACAGTGGCGTGCAGAGGCTCAGCTGAGTCAGGAGGCAAAAGCCCTGCCATCAACAGGGAAAGACCTCCTGTTGCAAAGTCCATCCCACAATGAAGTGAAGCTTGTGAGACAGGATGGAGACGAGGTGAACTTCCTCTCCCCACACCTTCGAGAGCCATTCTCAGTCACTTTCCATTTTTTGGAATCTCTTCAGAGGACACACACTTTAATCCATTTCAACTAAGACACTTGCAGGCATTAGCTAACCATCATTTGGAAACAGAAATGAAACATTAGATGCCTGTGTTGGATGGACGAAGGTGGGGAGATGGTCCACTGACTGCAGCTGTCTGCCCTTAGAATCAAGCATTAAGCCAGGAACTTACGTGTATTTTATATTCTGTTCTCATTTCTGCTACAGAATCTTAAATGGTATTCCTCCTTAATTCATAGAGATTTAGTAGCTCATTCAAATAATAGAGCTCTCATTTGTTCATTCATCAGTCATTCAATAAATATTTGCTGAGCCACGATATTCCAGGCAATGTGCTGGGTACTAAGGATGCAAGTGGTAAGGAAAATAGATACCAACCCTCCCCTCATGAAGATTCTGCAGACTTGTGGGGAGAACAGACGTAGTACTCAACTGTACAGTCACAAACCATAGTTACATGCTAAAAAGGAAAAACAATGGAGGAGCAGGTTAAAGAAGGGCCTGATCAGTGGGTGTGGTGCTTTGAGAAAACCCGCTGGAAACAGGTGTTAGAAATACAACCCATTATAGTGGGGAAGGGACAAGTCGGGATAATGAACTAGCCACCACTGAATAATAATAATAGCTATAAATTATGTAGCACTTGCCATCCGTTAGGCCCTGTCCTAAGCACTTTACGTAGATGAACTCATTAATCCTTACAACAAATCTGTAGGGGAGGTACTACTATTTCTCCCATTTTATAAATGTAAAAACAAACAGATTTTCAAATTAGGAGTGGAAGAGTTACACAATGTAGTCTTGCGGCGCCAAGACAGAAACCCAAGTTTGCTTGACTCCAAAGTCTCTCTCTGTCTTTAGCACTAAGCTTTTCTTGCCTCTCTTTCTACTAGGCCTACCATGTTTCTGTTTGCAGAGGTCTTTTTATCTCCTTAAAATATGTTCTGGAATCTCAACTATTATAACAATATTTGGAATAAGCATAGAATTCCACGTGTCTGTGTTGACTGTTGAAATTTGAGGAGCTATTTAGAGTTCTACACCTCTAATAATTCATGTCAGATGAAAAAATGTAGAGAACATAGATAAGCAACAATAATAAAATAATCTCACCGTTCCTAGGTAAATACATTAATATTTTGTTCTATTTCATTATTGTCTCTCTTTGCAGCATATATCAGTGTATGGTTTTGTAAGTAAGAATACATGTTGCATTTTCCCTTGCCATGACAATGGAAAAACTACTTGTCCCAAAGAATTTGGTAGCAAAGCTGTTAATTGATGACTTCATAAAATACTCAAATCGTTCAAAAAAAAAAAAAAAGACCTCAAATCTCAGATTGATGTTAACAACATATATTGAGGTTTCTTCCTTAATCTCTGTCTTCCTTTGATTTACAAACAGAATATGTTTTTGGCCATCATCAGTGATACCTACTCTGAAGTTAAATCTGATCTGGCCCAGCAGAAAGCTGAAATGGAACTCTCCGATCTTGTCAGAAAGGTACGACAAGCCCTAATTCTCAGAACCGATTTATTTTCTATATAAAATGAACACTGTTTCAGCCAGATTGCCAAATCAACACTGACCCATCGGCACCACTTAAAATTAAGCGTAGATTGCTATGTTCCAGGAACAATTTAAATGTTCTCTATGTTGGAGATAGAGATGGATACAATGCTAGCTTGAACTTAAATTCTGGGAATCCTTTCGTGCCCTAGAATTAAATTCTTAATAATCTCTTTTGCCTCTTAAGAGCTGAGCTGCCGGGTTCGTCCCCTTTATTTTGATATCTTCTGTAGTCGGCTGTCACTTTCAGATCCAGAGTTCAGCAGAAACGGGAAGGGAAGGTTACATAAAGACATTTTCCCTTCTTCTATCTTAATTACGATTTAAAAAAAAAAAAAAGGAAAGACGTTTTAGAGGCAAATATTTTGTTGTTCACTCTTTATTTACCCTGACCTTCCAGGGAAGTTTTTTTGTTAGTTTTGTTTGTTTGTTTGTTTGTTTTTTGCGGCACGCGGGCCTCTCACTGCTGTGGCCTCTCCCGTTGCGGAGCACACGTTCCGGACGCGCAGGCTCAGCGGCCATGGTTCACGGGCCCAGCCGCTCCGCGGCGTGTGGGATCTTCCCGGACCAGGGCACGAACCCGCGTCCCCTGCATCGGCGGGCCGGACTCTCAACCACTGCGCCACCGAGGAAGCCCCAGGGAAGTTTTAAAATAGTCAAAGGAAAAAGTCCTTGGAGCAAGGCCACGACCTAAGGGCCTGAGAACTTTCACTTACGTACCTTCTCAGGAAGCGTTTGTTAAATGGAGGGGCAGGACAGGAAAGCTGGGCAGCTTTGTTCTTCTTGATGTGACTTCTATGCTTGATTTAAAATATAAAACTTAAGCAACAACAAATAGCTACATCTGAAGTACACAGCTTGTTCCCTGTCATCGTTCAGCTAACGTACAGTGGCTCCTTAACCATAATATTTTTCTGTTTGGTTCAAACCACAGGACAATGTTGTCTGAATCATGTTGAAACAGAGAACTTCCGCTGTGTAAAACAAAGTCCCTTGGGCAGGACCTAACATTTGTGTTACCCTGAATTTTGCATAATAGTTGATTACATTCTAGCAAATCCCCAGGGTAATACAAGCAACCCTCACTTTGTACTTTGGTTCTGATGTGCACAATATCAGTGATTTCAGTTAAGTAATACGAGCCTCTCAGCATAGTTCAGATTTCAGTTATTACAGTATCCTGACTGTAAGTAATAGCATAAAGTACAAACTTCACTTTCAATTATCACAGTACATTTCAGTTATTATCGTATATTAACTGTGAGTAATAGCACGAAGGACAAACTTCACTACTAGCTCTACAGATCGTTACATAAATAACAGATGTGCATCATCATAATCAGTGACTAGTAATGTCACTTCTTTCAAAGTCAAGGATGGTCACTGAGCATCTGCTACTCAGTTTACGTACAAAACTTGTAGTTGTGTTGTGTCCTTCTCTCCCAGTGATTAAACCATGTGACATTTTACAAATATGCATAATTAAAATAGAGAATAGGCCAGCAAAGAAGAAAGTATAGGAAAGAAACAAGGAATGACAACACTGGAAGTGAAATTAAAAGCAAACGTAATGGATTTACAGAAGAAATACGTAGCTGGCCACGGGAGTGTTGACACTGCCACCATTTGAGAGCTAGATGGCAGCCAGAAGAGCTCAGTGAAGGCAAATTTATCAACATAAATGAGGAAAGTGGCTGTGATGAGTAGGATGACGATGTCTCAGAGGAAATCACACTGGCAACAAATTTCACATCGAAGGAGCTCTTGGAGATGTTTCACAGCTTTGAAAGTGCGAGGGATAAAATGTTGGAAGCAGATACAGGTTAAGAAAGGATTATGATAACTCATCAAGACGTAGAAAAGATGCTCACTCTGTACTGTAAGTTACACAACAACAAGAAGAATGCAAGCGCTGTTCAAACTGCTCTGGATAAGTTTTTTAACAAAGAAGTAAAACTTTAATTTTCAGTGTTTCTACTGTTGAAAATGTCAACATACTAAAATATTCATATTACTGTCTTTTAAATTTCCGTAAAATTTATAACCAACACTAAGGGAGTTTTTAACGTTTTAACATTTTGACAGACGTTTTAAAGGTCACAGAACAATCATAATTTTTCCTGTTGATCATTTGCATCGCTTCACACAGTTGCATGGTGGTTTGCACAGCCCCATGCTGCCATGCGTAGCAAGGTCTGCCTGCAATGTATTAGTGAAAGATCCTCATCTCCATGTCACCAAAATTATTTTACACACGTGACATATGTAAGGAAATTACCAACTATGAAATAATATAGAAAATAATTAATCCATGACTCAGGTTTCTTAGTTTTCTTAAGAACTGTTGCACATTCCTACATATTCTGAGACAGACAGCTGTGGAACATAGTGATTTTCATTCCTGTAACCTAAACGTGAATACAAACCCAAAGGCCTCTAGTTCTTGATTTATGGAAAGACCCTGACTCTTCCCATATAACTCTCCCACAAGAGCTTCACAGACAACTCGGGATGCATCCATCATTCATCCAACACATACTTGTTTTGTGGCCCACTTACATCAGGCACTGTTCTTGTCACTGGGTTTACAGTAGTTACCACTGTAATTGGAAGGCAGAGCAAATGCAAAAGGAGGACAAACTAAACCAAGTCTTTTCTTTCCAACAGGGCTACCATAAAGCCTTGGTCAAACTAAAACTGAAGAAAAATACTGTGGATGACATTTCAGAGAGTCTCCGGCAAGGGGGAGGCAAGTTAAACTTTGATGAACTTCGACAAGATCTCAAAGGGTAAGAATCACAATTTCTGTGGCCCTGGGAAAGTCCTTATGTAAAGATAAATCCTTGGTGATAAGCTGACCCAAGTGCTCATGAAGACACTTCTTTTTCAGAGGTGGGTGTCTTTCTGGAATGTATTGTAAGAGGAGGACTGGCCCTGACTCAGCAGTTTCTCATTTCCTCCTGCATGTGGATGTCTCTGTGTTTGGGTTGGACCATGTACGTGAATGAGTTCATCTGTAACCTCTCACTCATTTCAGGAAGGGCCATACTGATGCAGAGATTGAGGCAATATTCACAAAGTACGACCAGGATGGAGACCAAGAACTGACTGAACATGAGCACCAGCAGATGAGAGACGACCTGGAAAAAGAGAGGGTGGGTCTAGTTTAGGAGAACACGATTGATTCATTACCTACCATGTTTCAAACACCTTACTAAGTAGTGGGTTACTGAGAGCATGTGCGTGTGTGTCTTCTCTCTTTCCTTCTCCCTCTCTCTCTCTCTCTCTCTCTCTCTCTCTCTCTCTCGCAGTTGATGTAGGAGTACCCTGCTTACTCCAAAAAGGATGGGAGTTTGGGGGAGAATGGATACATGTATATGTATGGCTGAGTTGCTTTGCTGTGCACCTGAAACTGTCACAACATTGTTAATTGGCTATACTCCAATAGAAAATAAAAAGTTAAAAATGTATATATTAAAATGCAATGTTAGCATAAATGTAAAAAAAAAAGAAGAGTGAAGCAAAACAAAACTGAGATATAAAACTGAATGTGAATGAAACTAAAAAAAAAATGCATTCCCCAAAAATCCATATGCTTAGTAAGACTGAGCAACAAATTTAGCCCTAAGCTTTCTAGTAAGCCACTTGAGGGGAAACCTGAGTAGTTATATACTTCACAATGTCCATGAGAATGGGAAAAAAAGATTTCTCAGGAGAGATAAAATTAATTAGTTGTTCTTTAAATTACCATTTATAATAAAGTAAAACTAACAGCTGCCTTCCATTTGAATACTTACTATGAAACTGTTAAAAATAAACTTACATGAGCTTTTATAATCAGAAAAAATAATTTAAAGCTTTAACTTTAAAAATAAATGGTTAAGGGCTTCCCTGGTGGCGTAGTGGTTAAGAATCCGCCTGCCAATGCAGGGGACTCGGGTTCGAGCCCTGGTCCAGGAAGATCCCACACGCCACAGAGCAACTAAGCCCGTGCGCCACAACTACTGAGCCTGCGCTCTAGAGCCTGTGAGCCACAACTACTGAGCCTGCGTGCCACAACTACTGAAGCCTGCGCACCTAGAGCCCGTGCTCCACAACAAGAGAAGCCACCGCCGTGAGAAGCCCGCGCACCACAACGGAGAGTAGCCCCCGCTCGCTGCAGCTAGAGAAAGCCCCGTGCATAGCAACAAAGACCCAATGCAACCAAAAATAAATAATTAAAAATAAATACATTTATTAAATAAATAAATAAATGGTTAAACAAACCAAAAAACCCCAAAAAAGCCGTGGTAATTGAGGTACAGAGAATACAAATTAACGTCACGCAAAAAAGTTAGTTTCCTATGAGGAGACAGTACAGAACAGTGGTTTCTAAATACTGCTCTACTGAACAGTGCCAATAGGTGAAAAACTTCAGTCGTAGTGAAATATGAACAAGAAGACAATGAGTAATATTTTCACATGGCTGTATTTAATAAAATTCTTATTCTAAGATTGTATCCTTCCTTACTTTGTAGCTATTACATGTGTTAACTTTTATGAAAAGATGATAACATATTTCTTCATTTACTTTTTTCTTTGCTTTGCTCTATTTTTACTGTTCTTTCTTGTCCAAACAAAAAGTTAGCAACTTCTTGCTGGTCATTAAAATGTGTTTTGAAAATTTGCCAATCTAAAATTGAAAAGTGTGAGAGTCACAGTCTGGTGTTAACCTCACAGAAATCCTGGGTAAGTGGCACACACCCATTTCCCATTTGCCCAAGCCCTCCGTGAAGCTTCTGTGGAGTCTACGGGTTCCTGCTCATCACTCAGTGATACCATGTTCTTCAGGAGGACCTGGACTTGGATCACAGCTCTTTACCACGCCCCATGAGCAGCCGAAGTTTCCCTCGAAGCCTGGACGACTCTGAGGAGGATGATGATGAAGACAGTGGGCATAGCTCCAGAAGGAGGGGAAGCATCTCCAGTGGGGTTTCTTATGAAGAGTTTCAAGTGTAAGTATAAAGGAATTGGCAGAATTTGAGTTGACAGGAGTCAAAATGACACTAAGTAGTTCCTCCCACCTCTCTCAATTTGTCTTTTCCATTACTGATCATCAGTTCTTTTTTTATAACTTTTATTGGTGTTTTTTCTTTTTATAAAAGTAATGTGTTCATTATAGGGAAATTAGCAAATGAAGAAAAACAAAAGAAAATATTAAAATCTCTCATATTCCCAGCAACCAAAAATGTCAGTTAACATTTTGGTGTCTCCATTTACATGTGTTCATTTTTTTATGTTTTTATGACCTAGCATATGGTATGTCCTGGAGAATGTTCCATGTGCATTTGAGGTATGTTCTATTGTTGTTGAGTGGCATATTCTATAGATGTTTTTTGGGTATTCTTGGTTTTTAGTGTTATTCAGTTCTTTTATTTCCTTGTTGTTCTGCCTAGTTTTATCCACTTTTTGAAAGTGGGGTATTAAATTCCCCAGCGGTTATTATTAAACTGTCGACTTCATTTCTGTGAGGTTTTACTTTGTATATTTTGAATTCTGTTGTTAGGTGCATATATGTTTATAATTAATTGGTGTATCTTCCTAATTGATTGACCCTGTTTTCATTATAAAATGTCCTACTTTATCTCTAGTAAATTTTTTTGTCTTAAAGTCTTTTTTGTCTGACATTACTATAGCAACTCCAACTTGCTTATGGTTGCTTTTTGTATGATATATCTTTTTGCATCCTTTTACTTTCAACCTGTTTGTATCTTTGAATCTAAAGTGTGTCTCCTTTACACAGCATATAGTTGGATCTGGTCTTTTTATCCAGTCTGACAACATCTGCCTTTTAATTAGAATGGTTACTCCATTTATATTTAATGTTATTATTGCTATAGTTGGATTTAGCGTTGCCATTTTATTTTTTGTTTTCTATAGGTCTTTTTTTTCCTCTTTTCCTTCTTTGCTGCTTTCTTTTACATAAGGTGAATATTTTCTGGTGTAACATTTTAATTCCTTTAATTTTTTTCACAATATTTTTTAGTTATTTTCTTAGTGGCTGCTCTAGGATGTAACATATACAAATCAACTTATCAGAATCTACTCCATATTTATACTAAGTTAATTAATCCAATGAGATATAGGAATATCATTTCTATATAACTATCAACTCCTTTTCCTTTTTGTACCATTATTATACACATTTACCTATGTGTATTACAAACCCAACATTACATTCTTATAATTATCACTTTATATAATTGTATGTCTCTTAAAGGAGCTGAGACAAGAAACAAGAGATAAGTATATGGAGTTTGTTGTATTAACCTTCTTACTTACCGTTCCTGGTTCTCTTCATTCGTTCCTGTGGATTCAAGTTACTATCTGATATCATTTCTGTATTCCAATGCAACTTTGCTCTTACCTACCTCATTTGTCCTGTCATTATCAAATATACTATTACATTTTTATGTTATAGACCCAATAATATAAGTATGTACATATTGTCTTCTGCAGTTGCTTTTTAAATAAGTTAAGAGAAAAAAGAAGAAATATGCATTTATACTATCCTTTATAGTTAAGTAATTACCGTTACCAGTGCTCTTTGTTTTTTTATGTGGATTCTAATTGCTATCTGGAATCACTTGCTTTTAGCCCGAAGAACTTCCTTTAGTATCTTTTCTAAGGCAGGCCTGCTAGCATGAATTCTCTCAGTTTTTCTTTATCTGGGAATATTTTAATTTCACCTTCATTACCTTCTGGCCCCCATTGTTTCTAATGAGAAGACAGATGTTAGTCTTACTGAGGTTCCCTTGTATGTGACAAGTCATTTTTCTCTTGCTGCTTTCAAGATTTTTTTTCTTCGCCTTTGTCTTTCAGTATTTTTACTATATATCTGAGTGTGGATCTCTTTGCAATTATCCTACTTGGAGTTTATTAAACTTCTTGGATGCATAAATACGTTCATCAAAATACAGGAAGTTTTCGACCATTATGTCTTCAAATGTTTTTCTGCTCCTTTCTCTCTCTCCTTTTCTTCTGGGACTCCCATTATGTGGGAGTTGTAAGCTGGGGTTGTAACGGTATCCCACGTTTCTCTTAGGCTCTGTTCATTTTTCTTCATTCTTTTTTCTCTCTGTTCTTTAGATTGCATAGTTTCTGCCCATCTATCTTCAGGTTTGCTGGTTTTTCTTCTGCTGCCTCATATGTAGTCTTGAGACCCTCTAGTGCATTTTTCATTTCATTTCTTATTCTTTTCAACTCCAGAATTTCTATTTGGTTCTTTTTAACAATCTCTCTCCCTTTATTGATATTCTCTATCTGATGAGGCAACACCATCATACTGTCCTTTATTTTTCTTTATGCATGATTTCATTTAGTTCTTTGAATGTGTTTACAACAGCTACTTTGACTTCTTTGTCTACTGAGTCTATCTGTATCTGGGCCTTCTCAAAGGCAGTTTCTATTGCCTGCTTTTTTTTTCCTGTGTATGGGTCACATTTTCCTTTTCCTTTGTGTCTCGTAATTTTTTTTTTTTTTTGAAAGCTGGGGATGTTAAACAATATTGTATATATGTATAAATTCCCCTTCCCCCCAGAGCTTGTTTTTGTTGTCATCTGTGTGTTTGTTTTTTAGTGAAGTCTATATCCCCCACATTGTGAAGCTGCTGATGTCACGTCTTAGAGGTCACACCCTGACCATGCACATAGTCATCCTGGGAAGACAGGTTTTAGCAGGGCTTGCCTTGTCTTTCCCTTGCACTGCCTTTTCCTTTTTCCTTTTTCTCTCTGTTAAGCCTTCTGCCTCTGTTGATATTAACGTCTACCTCTTCAGTTCTGCTAATTGTTGGCTGATTGGCCTATTGTTTTCAATAATGTCTTGGGATACAAATTTCTTCACAGTGTGATCCAGTGAAATTCAGGTCCCTTTGCAGGGGTAGGTTTTGAAGCCAGTCTTTAGCTGTCTTCTTAGCTATCTCTTTCCCTGGTTCTCTCTGGTAAGCTTGCCGGTAAACAGTTTAACTTGATGATCTCATGAAGTGACCAGCCTCCTCTTAACTGCTTATCACCACAGTCTCCATTGTTTTCAAGAGCACTCTTAGGCTTGAATTTACCCACAGTTTATACCAAATTAAAGCAAGTTCACTTGGGGAAGCTTTGGAGCTCTGTCCTATGGCCTGATGCCCCCTCTAGGCAAAACTTCTGTGCCACTGCTCCAGAGCTAGTGGCTGGCCCATCTCTCTCTCTCTCACGGTGACACCCCTGCTTCATGAATAAGGCACTGGGCTGGGATGGCAGCCTTTGGCGTTCTCAGCTTACCTCTCCCAGCATGGAAAATCCACCCTACAATTGGAAGTTGAGTGGAAGAGAAGAGCCTTCTACCTCTCATCCACTCTTGCCTGGATTAGAGCCTCTGCATTGTGGATTTGGAGGTGGAGGCATAGGGATGAGAAATACTGGCAGCCTGCCCCTCCCTGGGAGATAGTGTAGCCCTCCACTAGGAGCTGACGGGATAGGGGTGGTTGCTCTTTGCTGCACCCACCCCTAGTGGAGCTCTGTCACACTGATCTAGGGAGCAGGAGAGAAAGACGGCAGATTGTGGCTCCAATGTCACTCACTCTTATTCTTCTTACTGAAATTTAGTGGACTTTCTTTTTTTTTTTAACACCTTTATTGGAGTATAATTGCTTTACAATGGTGTGTTAGTTTCTGCTTTATAACAAAGTGAATCAGCCATACATAGACATATATCCCCATATCTCCTCCCTCTTGCGTCTCCCTCCCACCCTCCCTATCCCACCCCTCTAGGTGGTCACAAAGCACAGAGCTGATCCCCTGTGCTGCGCAGCTGCTTTAGTGGATTTTCTTAAGTAAAAGCTTCTTCGTTTGTTGTATGCCCTTAAGAAAATTTCCAGAAATTAAAAAAAAAAGAATAATTCTCACAAGTTATGGTTGTTTCGATGAGGAGAGGGCCTCCAGGGCTCTCATGCCACCGTTCCAGAAGTTTTGTCTCCTATTAAATGTTTTTAAAGTATTTATATAACATTTTGTTTATTCAAAATGATAGGATCATAAGTGAGCATACTATTTTCTAACTGCTTTATTTACATTATAGATGACATCATTCTATTTCATCATTAGAATGTGGACATCGTTCTATTGCATTAAATATTGTCACAATATAATTTCTGGTGTCTTCTTAGAATTCTGTTGTATAGATGAAGAATAATATATTTAAGCAATCATCTATTAATTTTTAAAGTAACCATTTTTCAGTGACCCACTATTAATAAGCAGAACCCTCGGGAATATCCTTGTAGCCAAAAATTACGCATATACTTATGTCCTTTAAAACTTTTCAAAAAATGGAATATCTGAAAGAAAGACTAGGCATACCTTTTTCTGATAGGCATACTTCTGATACAGTGTTGACTTGCAAAAAGGTTGTGCCAGTTAGCGTTCCCACCAGCAGTGTATAAGAGTTTATCTCTAAAGTTTGAGACCATTTAGAAAGTGTTTTAGATTATAATATTGTTTAAGAAAAAAAAAAAATCTTAGCATTTCCATTTGACAAACCAACTGGGCCGAAAAGCCAACAACACAAGGTGGCTTTGCCCCCTCTCAACTGCGTTTCCTGCAGCCTAGTGAGACGGGTGGACCGAATGGAGCACTCCATCGGCAGCATTGTGTCCAAGATTGATGCTGTGATCGTGAAGCTGGAGATCATGGAGCGGGCCAAACTGAAGAGAAGGGAGGTGCTGGGAAGGCTGCTGGATGGAGTGGCTGAGGTCAGTGGTCATCTGAAACAGAAACACCCTGATTCTATAAAATACCAGGGTCATAGTTTGTAACCCGTAATCTGAGAGGATTTTTTTCTCCATACCTGCAGATGAGTGCAGATAAAATGATAACCCAGAGGTGTTACTTTCTTAATACTCCTCACACTGATGCTACTGCCTTCACTGGACTACAGAATTAAGCAAAACAAATTACTCCAGTGATTCTCAGAATTGCTATTAAGGCTGGTGTTATTGCTCCAGCCTTACCTAAGTACAGATTATTGGGTCCCCAAATTTCCTAAGGCAATTTCTAAGTACAAGAGGATGCGTCACTCTGCCTCAACCTCTTGGTTTCTTTCCTTTATTAGGATGAAAGGCTGGGTCGTGACAGTGAAATCCACAGGGAACAGATGGAACGACTAGTGCGGGAAGAGTTGGAACGCTGGGAATCCGATGATGCAGCTTCCCAAATAAGTCACGGTTTAGGCACACCTGTGGGACCAAATGGTCAGCCTCGCCCCAGGAGCTCCCCCGCTTCTTCCTCCCAATCTGCTGAAGGAATGGAAGGTGGAGGGGGAAACGGGAGTTCCAATATCCACGTGTAGGACATGTGCTACTATATGTGTTCTTAACAGGTGAGAAGGTGACTGTCCTGAGTTGCCGCGACAAGTACACTATTTATAAGCCCTGACCACCGTATGATGCCGGTCTTTGTGACCAATCGTTAATTCTTCTGCACTTTAATTTATTTTAGGTAAACTTTGCCCATGGATCAAAGAAGATGTTTTTTCTTTTTCTCATATAAGAAATCCAGGTGTAAATATTGAGTACAGAAAAGAAAATCTTTGTAAAGTATCTTGAGTGGTATGCCCACTTGGTACCATAACTGAGTCTCCTCAGTTGACAATGAAGTAGCCTTTTAAAGCTAAAAAAGAACTGTGAAAAGGCTTCTGAGTTTTTTATTTCCAATCACAAAAATCAGTATTGTCATTTTTGCCGAGTGTGTGAAGGGAAAATAGGGGCATTCCTTTCCACTGAGGCTTCGTTCATGGGCTTAATACATAGCTTTAAGAAAGGAGCCTTCTATTTCAACTACCTTCCTGGGGTACACTTTTCTAAAAGATGAGCTAGAAAAGAACCCCAAACCATAGAATGGGTATGTAGTCATTATGCTAGAATTTGTACGAATGGTTACGATAAATGTTGAACACTATGCTTTTTTGTTATTTTATCATATCTAATGCCTGGGGGACTAACCATTTCTCTTAATTTTTACACTGTTTTCACTCTCATTTGAAATGAGCTGCATGAAACCACTAAAGATCAATTGTGGGTTAAAATGTCACCTCTGACTATAACACAGTAGAATTGGAAGGAGCCAAATCACTAAATTTGATTTTTTTCTAATAATTAGTTTTGTATAAAGATATATCCATACAGTCGTTTTCCCATGTGGCTCAACTTATTTGCAACTGAATTTAATGTAACTAATCTAGGAAGATCAACTTAGTAAATTTTTTAGGATATACTGAACGTTTTAACTGAGCAAATATGTTCATTTTAAACAAAATATTAAGGAATTTTGAAATGTATATAAAATATTATAAAACTAAGGTTTGAGTTTTATACCATTTTAAGAACACAGAACTCAAACACTCTTGATCCTGCATTTCAAAACTAGAATTTATAACCCAAGTGGAGCTCAATTTAATGAAAAGGAGTTTTGGTTATTTGGAAGTTCAACCATTATGAGAAGGTATAAGCTAAAGTTTGAGTTTGCAGAGCAGTTTTTTGTTTTGTTTTGTTTTGTTTTGTTTTTTCATTAGGAGAGGGCCTCACCAAATTTATGGGGAAGAAACCTATTTCTCAACAAAAACTGAAAATCTTATTTTTCAAAACTGAGTAAGCTGACCCTTGAGAGCAAGAGAGAATGCAGTGCTGGTGAATAACTCTCACTTGGAGAATAGCAGAGAGGCCTGTTTCTAATACGGTAGTTTAAACTCACATCGTTGTTTATTTAACTGGTAGTCTATGTCAGTCAAGTCTTCAAAGAGAACATGAGCAAACCAACCTTTTCTAGCTGGCTTCTACAGAAGTGACACGGATTGGGTTTCTTTAACAGTTATTTCCCATGGCTCATCTCCATCTTTTCTTTCTTTTGAGTATGCTACACAAAGTTCTTTACTACTAAGTACTAAAGTTTGCATTCCAGGGATATTGAGTGTACGTATTTATGTATGTGTACCATGTTGTTACATGTAAACAAACTTCAATTTGAAGTGCAGCCTTTATGTGGTATCCATGTGTATTGACCACGTGCCATATATCAATTATGGTCACTAGAAAGTCTTTTTATGATACTTATTATCATACTGTTTTTCATTTCACCTGTAAAATTTTTCAGAGTCCTTTCTCCTTACTCGTAAGCTGCATATTTTTCTTCTTCTTTAGTCATGGAGAATCACCTCCTCATCCCTCCCCTATCATCTTCCCCTCTATACTGATAGCATTAAGAAGTTGTTACATATGCAAGTCTCTCAACAATCAAGAATTTCATTAATGTGTAATATTGAGCACTTTACTTCTTAATAAAGACAATAGCAGATGTAAGAGATGTCTGTTTCTTAAGCAGAAGCACTTGGGTAATTTGTCTTGTATCATGAGACTAATAGTAAAGGCTTAGACTTTGAAAAAGGCATCTTTTTATGTTCAAAAACAACGATTGACACATTACTTCTTCTGCAGTAGGTACCTCTAGTAAGTTATTCTGATGATTATATTAGTGTTTCCTAGTGTACAGCCACTGCATTGTACTTATGCATTCCTATAGTGAATGGTTGGCTCTAATATTTCTGCTGTTTCAAAATCTTCATACATGATTCCCCTTTCGACTTTTCACGAGTTCCTCAGTGGGTACGTAACAAGAGGTGGAATGCTGAGTCCCAGGTATATAAACATTTAATTTCACCCAGAACTGGCAGGTTGCCCTCCAGACTCTCACCAGCATTGGTACCATCCAGCTTCCTAATCTTTGTAATGGAATGGCTTTGAAATAAGGTGTCATTTTATTTTGCATTTCTCTGATTCCTAATAAGGTTGAACATTGCCTTATATAGTTATAGTTGTTCAACATTTGGGTCTCCTTTTTGTAAATTGCCTATTCAAATCTTTAAAATAGTACACTTTGATCTAATGGGAAACAGGTGTGTTTCTGTTCATTGTCTATTTTTCCACTGGGTCATAGTCTATTTTGTTGATTTGTGTAAGTTCCTTGTGTGGTTTGAGTATTAATCCCTGATCAGCTTTGGACTGTTAGTATCTCTCATCAGACTGGTAATTTTGTTTTGGGGGTTCTAAAGAGACCTCTGTAAGGTCACAAACTTTTACTTATTAAACTTACAATTTTACTTTCACTTTGAATACATCTTAAGAGTAACTCTGCATAAGGTCCATAGGTATTTTTCTCCATATAACTGAGCCAGTTATGTCAGTACTCTCTATTAAATAAGCCATTTTCTTTACTAGTTCATGGCATCACTGATATATTTCAGGTTCATGTATATATGTGTCTAGTTTTGAATCCTTTAGCCTCTTACACCCATCTGAATGTTCCTGCACAATAATTTTTATTATGACTCTGTAGTATGTCCTCGGGTCTTCATATGTGCTCTCCTCTTTTTATTGACTAGGCTATTTTTGTGTACTGTTATTTTTCCATATAAATGTCAGAACAAGTTTGATGGGTCCCGGGGCATGAGGGTAGGGGAGGAGGAAAGAGAGCAAAAAGTCCTGCTGAAATGTAATTGGAATTGCATTGAATTGATTGATTAGTTTGGGGCAAACTGACGTCTTTACAATATCAGAAACATAACTCTTCATCTATTCAGAACTTCCTTAATGCCCTGTGTTTCTTTAAATTTCTTAAGGATTTTATGCGTTCTTTAATATGGCTTTATTGCTACTATGAACAGTATCTTGTCTTCCATTATATTTGCTAGTTCGTTACTGCTGACATAAAGGAAAATTACTACTTTTTTTATAAATTAATCATACATATATCGTACTTGTTGAACTCCTATACTACCTCTAACAGATTCTGCATTGATTTGGGTTTTCTATGTAGGCCAGCTCATTTGTAAATACGGACAGTACCATGTTAGAGACTAGCAATAATAGTAGACATGCTTGTCTTGTTTCTGGTCTTAATGGGAGTATGTTTTAGCTTGTGATCCTCTAAAAGAAAACCAAGGCAAGGACTTGAGTTCAGGTGACACTAGGAAACTGGAGTAGGAAACAGAGTGAGCCAGGAAAGGAGGAAATGCTCATATACAGGTGTGTCATTGCAGTTGCCTCTGTAGGCACAGAAGCCCAACTCCACCTCTGAGAACGCTGCAGAATGCCTCTGGTAATTCGTTATCTGAAGAACATAAGCCCGGGGCATTTGTCCACTGGCTCTGATCCCTGCTGGTTGAGGGGTGCTCCTGGGGTGTTAATACCCCTGCAGTTTCAGGCTACACTTGCACGTGGGCTGAGCAGTTTCCTTCAGCTTTGGAGAAGGCCCTAGCGCAGAAAAGCGAAGAGATTTGTGGTGCAGGCAGGAGGAGGGGTGCTGTCAACATGATCTGAGCTCACGTGGAGCTGTCCACCACTGCCGCGACCCAGCAGAGGTGCAGAGGAGATGTGACACAGCACCAGCACTATCCGTTCCATCTACCCCATTCACCATGCCGATCCACGCATGCCCACATTAAGTGCACTCTGGACTTTTTGAGGGAGGTCAGAAAGAATCTCTAGGAAACACAGTACAGGAGGGGCAGTGGAGCTAGCTAGTCCTCACTGCTGCCACTGGGCACAAGCCCAGAATTACTTCTTACTTCTCTCCTCTACCAGCCTTTTTAGAGGTTCCTCATTCTTGGCCAGAACTTCAGCTGTACTAGGTTGCTTGCCTGTTACAATGATTCACACCTTCATCACTAAGGGCACAGAGCCCTTGGTTCCCTAGTCCTTTACCAGACTTCCTGTTTACTGTGACCACCTAGCATGGAAACACCAAGTTCCCTCTGTGAATTCCCTGCCCCATTATGTAGCTGTGAAGTCTAGCCCCTCCTGACAGAGATGACAATGCAGTAACTGCTTCCTTTGCCTGCTGTTCCACCAGTGTGAGGATCTCAAAGTGACTAAGTGGCAGACATACTGATAGCTTCAGGTTTAGTGGAGCCCCTGCTGTATTCCCAGGTGAAAATGTACCCTCACTCTTGAGGATTCAGGAACTCCAGTATAGCAGTGCCTAAAGCTACAGACACAGGAAGCATAAATTCTGCAAATGGGTAAATGGGAATGATACTGAGAGAGGCCACTGTCATTCGGCACATGGACCTGTTTGTTCTAACTGTTGGGAACAGGCACTCGTGGTTTAAGGCGAGGGTCTGCAGACTTTCCATAAAAGGCCAGATAGTGAATATTTTAGGCTTTATGGGCCATAATGGTCTCTGTTGCAACTACTTTGCCATCATGGTGCAAAAGCAGCCACAGATAATACAAATAGGCATGAGCATAGCTATGTTCCAATAAAGTTTTATTTACAAAAAATAGGCAGTGGGCTGGATTTGGCCCACAGGCCATAGTTTACCAAGCCCTGGTTTGATGCACAGAACAATCCTGGAGGACGGCACTACTCCAGTCCCTGCCAAGGGGGTCATGCGTGAACTGGCACTAGCATGATACCAGTAACCACTGTGATGTCCTGTGGGATGTAACAGTAATTGCTAAGATGTATGGGGCACATCCTAGGAGTCAGGTACTTCTAGCCACTTTACATGCATTACCTTATTTAATCTTCATACCTCTATGGAGGCAGATACTATGAGCATCCCTATTTTGTGGATAAGAAAGATACAGGCTAAGCTAATCAAGTCCACAGACCTGGGAAATGGAGAATGACAAAGGGGGAAGTGGGGGAACTTTTGCCTGAGTAACTGTAGAGATAAACAGACCCTGTATTCACCTCACGGATCCTGAACTTCTTTTAGGTACAACTTTCTAGCTTATATTGAAGCCACTGTCCCCATCCTGGCTTCTGCACACGTTTACAAAAGTGACTCCCACAGACTGGGCACTGGTACTACTGCAGTACGTTCCAAATCTCAGCAAGGAAGTAACCTGTCACAGAGTATTTTGCTAGTCAGAGTCTCTGAAACTCAAGTTTCCTCTTCTGCAAAATGAAGATGGAACAGCTTGAGATTTTCCAAACAGTACACAGCCAAGCCCTTTAATCACTGAGACAAGGCCTCAGCTTTACTGCTTGGCAAAGAAAGGGGGCCAAACTAAGAGGCCACATCCTCACTTGGATCCGAGCAACACCGCTTTCAACCATCATGACTGAATTGCTGTTCTGCTGTTCTGTGGGGTTGCCGGGTATAAGAATGATTCTGCAGGTTAAAAAAGGTTTGGAGATCCGGTGATGTTAATGAACTCACTTAGTTCTAAATGTGATTCTGATATTTAGGTGGATACAAAATAGATGGCTTTGAACACAACTTGCGCAGTGACTGGATCAAGATCAAATCATAATAAATGTACGTTAAATGGTCTTAACTCCTTATTACAACCCTCAGTACTTCCCAAAGAATCACCTGGATTTCCAGTTCCACTCCTCAGAGATTCTAAGTCAACAGGGGAAAAAAAAAAAAAGTCTTTCCTTCCTTTCTTCCTTCCTTACATAAGCATGCCAGATGGTCTTTTTTTTGAAAAAACTATTTTTAAAAATATTTATTTATTTATTGGGTCTTCGTTGCTGCGCACGGGCTTTCTCTAGTTGCGGCGAGCGGGGCCTACTCTTTGTTGCAGTGCGCGGACTTCTCATTGCAGTGGCTTCTCTTCTTGTGGCGCATGGGCTCTAGGCACGTGGGCTTCAGTAGTTGTGGCTCATGAGCTCAGTAGTTGTGGCACGTGGGCTCTAGAGCGCAGGCTCGGTAGTTGTGGCGCACGGGGTTAATTGCTCCGCGGCATGTGAGATCTTCCCGGACCAGGGCTCAAACCCGTGTCCCCTGCATCAGCAGGTGGACTCTCAACCACTGCGCCACCAGGGAAGCCCCATAATGGCTTTTTACCCCATAAATGACACTGGGTTTTGCCAACACGGTTTGGATTTCATACTTCTACCACAGCATCAATGTGTTTGTTATTTATTATTTATTAAATAATGGAAGATCACAGACTCATATAATATTGAAGCTATTCATTTTAAAGGGGAGGAAGAAACCAATACCAGAAATATTAGTAACTTATCACAAGTTTCTAGAACTCGATTTTTTTAAGGTCAATAAATTAAACTAGATTTCTTCCCCATGGTTACTGTCTTGACTAGATGAACTAATATGTAGTATATAATATCACTAGTTTATGACTTGGGTTCTTTCAAGTATAATTCACTTCACTGTGATTTCTATAAATGTTTCTGTTGAAAGTAATTCTTGCTGAAAAACGGAATGATGGCAAGTGAAAAGAAGACAACCAGAAAGTCACTGAATACTGAAATCAAGATGCTCCCTTTTTAATGTGGGGTAAATCATGTAAATTAAAGAGGAATTTAGGAAAATTTTTTAAGGAATAACAATTTCAGGTAGGCAATTGTAAGGAAGATAACAATCATGCATGCCAAGGCTACATGATTCCTCCACAGGCCCCAAGGTGAGAGATCGATGCCCTGGTTTTCCAGAAATTCTTCGCCAGTACATCTGAAATTCAACAGAAAAAGAATATGACTTCAGTCTTAGCATCTGTCGAATTTCACTCAATATATATATTCACTGTTCCTTGAAAAAGCCTATAGGTTACCAAGTCTTAAATATCCATCCCTTCATTTATAACAGAAAACAGTTTTGGAGAGTTTTTTGGTGGGTGGGTAGGTGTCTGTGTGTTTTAGCTTTATAATTCTATTTTATTGGGATATGACAGGGGCCCACAGGTCAGCCATATGCATCATAAAAGTATACAGAAAACAGTCATTGAGTGCTTTCTGCTAGATTCTGCTAGATACTATGAAGCAACCTGCATATAATAGTTTAGGTAATCCCTAAAACAACCCAAATTTAAAAGATGAGGAGACTAAAGTTTAAGGAACTTGGCCAAATTTACAGACTCATACTTTGAACCAAGTTGCTAGCCTCCCCAAAATCACTTATTTCCAAGTCTATGATGCTGCTCTCCTCAAAGGGCAGAAACATTTATCAAGTAATTTTTCACTTAACACCTGATGGGGAAAGTCTCAGCTTTAGCAGATGATATCTAAGGCCCTTACAAAGATGATCAAAGCTCTTTATAGAGCTTTGATCATCTTTGTAAGATATCTTTATATCCACAGATTAGCCGTACAAAAAAAATACAGGCTGAGAGTTCTAAAACCAGGGGAAAAGGTGAGTAGGGGTTTCCTGCCAGAGTTGCACTCCGTCAGCTCACGTACCAAGACTGGAATGAGCATCACAGATGCTCGGCTCTAAGACACCACCAGCAGGTCCTGTTATCAGGTAAGCCTTAGTGGGGCTGAAGCAGAGCAGGATGGAGTAGCCCGGACGCAGATTCGAAAAGGCCCTGGTACTAAAAATACCTGGCACAAGCATAACTATTGCCTGGTACCATTTTTGTGCAACTCTTGGAATTTGGCAGTTCCAAAAAAAAAAAAAAAAAAGTTATACCCAGACCAAAAGAAAGGGAGTGGGCAGGATGAAGAAAGCTTCTCTTCACAGAGGTTTTCTGGCAATACTTCTAAATAGCGATTTGTCCTATTATTAAGAATTACTTCTATTTTACTTGAATATTCATGAGATTTAGGCTATCAGCATTCTCTTTTCTCTCATTAATTAATGTATCAAAATCACACCATTGGGCTTCCCTGGTGGCACAGCGGTTGAGAGTCTGCCTGCCGATGCAGGGGACGCGGGTTCGTGCCCCGGTCCGGGAAGATCCCACATGCCGCGGAGCGGCTGGGCCCGTGAGCCATGGCCGCTGAGCCTGCGCGTCCGGGGCCTGTGCTCCGCATCGGGAGAGGCCACAACAGTGAGAGGCCCGCGTACCGCAAAAAAAAAAAAAAAAAAAAATCACACCATTAACAACAATCACTGAAAAGGAAAGTGTTGCTCAATTTTAAAACACCACCTCTAATTTTATTAAATTCTGCATTTTTGTTTATTATACAAAAAATGGGATTTCCTTCTCTGCTTCCTGAAATTTGTGGTTCTTTCTTTAGAGGAAACATCCTTTAATAGGGAGTATTCCAAGTCAGTTAAAAAAAGAAACCAGAAAAACCTGTGCAGACTTTGATTTCACATTGTCTCCTAACTGCAGGACGGGGAGGCAGAGTCAGGGCTGTGCAGGGAATGTTCACTCTCTCCCACTCCTGCTGCCCTTTCAGCTCTTACTGCCACGGGCTGAGCTCACAGGAGTTGGCAGTTCATGGATCCACACGCTTCATACAATCCATACAGTTCTGATACTGTTAAGGCCGTGCTAAAAATATCAAAGCAGCTCATTTCAAACTCAAATGTTCTAAAATATAAAAAACTCAAACCCACAATCCAAACTGCAAAAGGATCTTTTAAAAGGCCCCAAACAAACAAGTAACACATAAGAAACATTTCTCCAACCGAAATACGATTTTGACCGTAATAGAATACCTAGGAGTTGCAGAGCACTTTCACGTGCATTAGTGTACAACCCACTTTACAGATGAGAAACATTCAGGCTCAGAGAAGTCAGTGTCCCTGAAAGGACTCCCCAGCTCTAAGCCCAGTGGTGTTTCTGCATCACACCACAACAGTAAGCAAACCCATTAAGACACTGAATGCAAACTTACATTGCATAACTACAGGTACTGTTTGTTGTTACATTGAGTCCTGGGCAGAAGTTTTGTCCCAGAAATTCATTATGCTGCAAAGCCTGTAACACAAGTGGGAGCAGGGAAAGGAAAATAGTTTTAAATTTCAGAAAGTGTCCAAAGAATGATCACAATCACGTCCTCTGAGTTTATAATCTCTATTGCTATTTCTAGAAACAAACCAAGCTTCAAGTTCACAGTCTTTGTCCCACCAAAGCAAGTAAAATTATTTTTCCTGGCAATCAAGAGGCCTAGGGTTGGGATTTTGGGTCTAATACAAAAGCCAAGAGGAAAGATCTCTGGCTATATTATCCCACAGTTCCTTCCTTCTTCTCTCCCCAATTTTATAACCCCATAAACACTATAATTAAAATGATACAGTGGTACTCAATGACTATTGTTAATTTATAGTCACAGTCTTTTGTACTGTTTGTTCTCATCCAAACCACTTATAACTCTTGGGAGTTAGAAACTTAGTAATACTATATTAAGGCACAGTTTTCTCTGGAGTCGATTAGCTTTCTAAAGCCAGTAGTGGCTGTATTGTATGGTCTTTGTTTTTCTTCTAATTTCCCTTTCAGTTTAAAATATGTATTCTAGGCTCCCATCCTCTCATTTCTTTAATGAACTGAAACACTGTATTTTTTTTATATCAATTAGTAATCTTTGTCCTTTACTCTGAGTTATCTCCCAATCCTTCACCTCCCTCAAACAACAGGGTGACTGGAGAAACCCCAGGTGATTATCAAGGTGACCCAAGGCTTAACAGGAAGCTCTCCTTCATCGTCCTAAAACTTGCACAGCTCATGGCTGGGGACACGAGCTGGTTAGGCTTTATTCTGGTTGTTCCCAGCATGGGAACCATGAACCAGTCAAGTGACAGCAGGAGAACATACCGCAAAGCCATATCGAGGAATGCTGAGGTACTGAAGCCATGAGAGCCAAGGTACAACGGTTCTGAGATTTACCAACAGCCCTGAAAATATCTACAAAAAAACAAATACCAAGAATCAAAACTGGTGGAGTGATTTCATGAAGAATTCTAGCAAGTACCTTCGTTAAGTCCCCGACAGCCTTGTGAACACTTCTGCCTTGAAATCCCTTCCACTACTCTGAAGACTTACCTCGTCCTCTTTGTATATGTCTATCTCTCTAGAGCTGAGGCTGTTTAGGGTTCTAAAGGAATAACAATATACATTTTATTTAACTGGAAGATTTTTAATTGTTGAGGCTTCTACTTTCTCTGTAACTGCACACAGTGGAAGGTCAGTAAGTACTGACAGCTCTAATGATACAACCAACTATATGTTCCCACCAATAAACACACCCGAACATAGCCTGAGCACCTCATGCCCCTATTTCCATTAACACAGTAATATTTTCTATTTACAAGGGTTTGCATTCTATCTCTGTATAACTTTAGGAATAATTCTGGGTTCAAAATGCATGCTTAAAATAACACAAAGACTGGAACTGGTACACAGCATAATATGGTAAAGCACAGCATAAAATATGGTCAATACCTTCACTGAAAGCTACCAAAAAGCAGTATTACAATGGAAATTCCAGGAAGGTCTGCTCCAGCAAGAGATGGCCACGTGACAAGAGGTTCACGTAAAACATCTCCTAACTGGCGCAAGGCATGCTGGGATGGGCATAACAATGACAGTGTTCCTGGTGTGACTACATAGTTTTAAACTTGACTTAACCAAATGCTTAATACATAAGACAGCATCTCTGAGTAAAATACGGTCTTATGACTGGTTTATAAAGTTCTATACACAAACCCTTAAATAATAACAAATCAAAGCATCTAATATATCATATAAAACATTTTTATATTCGAAGAACATCTTATTTATTAGATGACATTATAGAATATATACATAAAATTGATCACTTTCTCAATACTGTTTAGATTGGTAGTTTTGAAACTCAGAAATGGAAGAATTAAACTTTGACAAGAGTTGGTGCTAATTACCTACCTTTTAAAGACAGGTACTGCTACTCTAGCAGAAAGGGCTAAGTAAATAGGCTGCACATTCCTGTTTACTTGATGTTAGTGGGGAAATGTGGTAACTGGTTCCCTTCACCCACTGAATCACCTTTGTGCGTGCAAAATGTAGGGCCATGGGGACTTCCCTGCTGGCGCAGTGGTTAAGACTCCACCTGCCAATGCAGGAGACACGGGTTCGAGCCCTGGGCCGGGAAGATCCCACATGCCGCAGAGCAACGAAGCCCGTGCGCCACAACTACTGAGCCTGCGCTCTAGAGCCTGCGAGCCACAACTACTGAAGCCTGCCGCACCTGGAGCCCGTGCTCCGCAACAAGAGAAGCCACCGCAATGAGAAGCCCGCGCACCGCAACGGGAGAGTAGCCCCCACTCGCCGCAACTAGAGAGGGCCCGCGCGCAGCAACAAAGACCCAATGCGGCCAAAAATTAATTAATTAATTATTTTTAAAAAACGTAGGGCCACGTAAGGTTAGGATTAAATAGCTGTTTAAAAAAGGTAAACAGAAATATATCGATATAAAGGAAAGTCAGGAACCCAGAAAGGAGGGGACCTAGTACTGGAATTGTTCAGTATTTTTAAAATACTCCTTTTCAAAATACTGGAGGGACGCAAGATAGGCCCATGCCGCATGCTGCTGTTTTCATGGAACTTAGTTCCTCCCTTGCTTGGAGAGTAGTTCCTCCAAGCAAACCAGCGGTCAGTTGAACAAGCCAGCAGTTCTCTCACACCAGCAGGGAAGTCAAACAATGAGCCTGTCATTTCTACAGTTTTTTTTAATTTGAAAAATCAAAATTTTTCTGGGTTTTAAAGTTCCAATCGATCAAGCTTTCACGATTTGTCACCAAGAGGCATCTTTTTGAAGCTCATCGGTAACAACATGTTAACTAAGGTTATAACAACTATCTTAGACCAGTAGCAAAAAAGGCTGGGTAAGATGAAGAAAAAGCTGGTACATTCTCTAGTAACATAAGCTATACTTCAATATACGGCCTCCTTAAAGCAAAAGGATTTACAGAATCCTCAAGCAGATTTTACAGGATAGGTGAATCCGGGGGGGAGAACAAAGGGAAATAATTACGTCTCAGGGAAGCACAGTTCATACTCACCATCATAAACACGAAAGAGATGGTCATGAGAAGCGTTGCTATGGATACCACGCTCTGACCTGCTGCTATGGCCAGTGCCATTGAACTGGCTGAATAAGCCACCATCATCAGGGTAAACATCATGATGAAGAAGGCCTCCACCTGTGGTTTCAATCCTTAGGGAGCAAAGAGGGGGTTAATCCAACTGTCTACGTCACGGTGTATCAGGGACTGTTATTGTGCAAATAACACTATAATATTTTGAGAAACTAGTATCATACGGAAAAAAAATTCATCCTCTATCCAACCACCCTGGGTCACCACTTTCATTGTCCCCCCCCACCGATATAACTGTAGGAAGCTATGTGCTATATGCAGTTTTCTTTTTTTTTTTAATTAATTTATTTCATTTTTGGCTGCGTTGCATCTTCGTTGCTGCACGCAGGCTTCCTCTAGTTGCGGCGAGCAGGGGCTACTCTTGGTTGCAGTGCACGGGCCTCTCACGGCGGTGGCTTCTCTTGTTGCGGAGCACGGGCTTTAGGTGCACAGGCTTCAGTGGTTGTGGTGCACGGGCTCAGGTAGTTATGGTGCATGGGCTTAGTTGCTCCGTGGCATGTGGGACCTTCTCAGACCAGGGATCGAACCTGTGTCTCCTGCATCGGCAGGTGGATTCTTAACCACTATGCCACCAGGGAAGTCCTGCAGTTTTCTTTTACAGGCTCACTGCATAAGCACTTTTCCACGTAACACTCGTGCTTCTTTATTTGTAATTATTAACAATTTCTGAGTGCCTGAGGTGGAGAGCTGCAGGCAACACAACTGGCCAGAATTCTACTGCCTCCTCTTCTAAGAAGGAAACATGCCAAGACCACGTTCATTTTACCTAGACATCACCACGTTACTCACTGTTTGTTGTAAATGTATTAGTGAAGATACTGGGAAAGTCAGGATTACACGCCTTCCCAGTGGTTTTAAAATCTGGGGGATGTGTCCATAATCCAAGTCTCCCAAGACAAATCACCCTGTAACTCTGGGATTGAGGACGGGGTTAAATTAAGTTTCATACAACTGCTTTGTCAACGAAAATAGGCTAATACTTTGGGTCATACAAAAATCTGAAGATTTTGGAACAGCCGTAAGAACACCAGTTAGGAGTCTGAGGATGTAGGTTCTATGCCTAATTCTTTACGACACACCTCTTATTTGTAAAATGGAATTTTACACTCAATCAATAGTGCTTTGTCAGAAAAGAAATATTTCTGGTGCGTGTGTATGTGAGAAATATATGGAAATTCTGATACAGTGAGCCTGGGGTGTAGTCTAAACACAATGCATAAAAAACTCAATCTGTCTACATCTATCGAACAAATATTTTTATTACCAGAAGTCACTATCTTTCATTATCTTCATACACACACATACACATATAAAAATATCAATAGACAAGTAATAAATATCCCAGCTCCAGCTCCTCCAACACAGTGTCAAATAGTTTTAGGAATTATTTCCATGTTTGTATATGACACAGAGTAGCTCTGTTTATAAAATATCGTTTTATAAATAGTTTTAAAATTACTTTGGAAAAAGTCTTGCAAAAATCTCCTCAGAGAACAGTCATTTCAGAGCATACATAATGCATAGATGCTGCCTTATCTCAGGACTTGATTTACAGTTGTGAGGACCAAAGCACGCCTGCAGAAAGTCCTCTCACATCCAAGACTAAAAACACACACCTTTCGTTTCATTGCTTACCTAACAGGAAGTATGTTATACTAGTAAATATAATACTTGGGAACATCCTCATGGGGAGTAAATCAGATAACAGTTTTCCAAAGAAGTAAGATGACACTCTGTAATATCCACTGATATATTCATGTCTGGAAACAAAGATTCACACCATACATCCTATGTTAGTTCAAGAAGGCAAGGACCAGAAGGTTAAACCACTTGGCTACACCTATATCTGCTGCCACCCTGGATCTAAGAACTACCGCTTCCACGTCCTGGAGGCTGACCCATCACCCCGCATCCCTGTCAGCACCCGGCACATCTCATGTGTGCGCCTCCCCTGGGGCATCACCCCCCAAGGCTCTGTGCAGTGACCCCTCTTTCTCATTGCATAACTCCCTCTGGATGCCGGCCAGTTTGCCCTCCGAACACACACTCCAGGGGGACGGGGCCTGCCATCGCCTCCCTCTCTTCCGACAGTGGCTCCCCTTGAAGGCCAGCACGTCAGAAGCTGATCTCAGTGGTCACCAAGGCTTTTCTTTTTCCCGACTTCTAATTATGAAGAAGGTGGTGCTGCTATTCTCCGAGCCTCAAATGCAGCTTTGGGGCACTAATCTGTTTTTACTTCTTCCACTATCATGATAAAAAAAAAGAAAATGGCACTTCTTTCCATGATCGTGCCTGCCAACCACACACCCCTGTCAGCTATCAAATCCTCTTTGCTTCCCTCTGAAGTTCTAGATCCCTCCTCTTCCTGAGAGCTTCCTCCTGTAAATCCAAACTATTCCACCAAGATCTGCATTCTTCCGCCCCCCCCCCACCCCCGCCAACGATTCCTTTACGCAACACGTAAACATGCAAGTCTCTTCCAACTTTGAAAAACACAAGAAACAAAACAGCCCACCTTTATTTTAAGGCTGCCCTCTGGCCCCTTCCGTTCTCCCTTCCACCGAGGGTTTGGTCTAATATTCTTGGTCAGCTTTACCTCCTCACCTTGAACTTACTGTTCAGCTCACTACCTTCTCCTCTACCAAGCCCCTCCAACTTTCCTTGTGACAGTCACCATGACTTTTTATTTGCTAAAAACAAAAGACCCTTTTCAGCCCCTTTATTCCTTGCTTTCTCTGCAGCACTGGATTTGCGGGCTAGGCCCTAAACTCTAAACGCCTTTTGCCCTTGGTATCAGGCCCCATGTGCTCATGATTCTCCTCCCAGCCTTTGAGTGCTCTATCTCAATCAACACTGGCAATCCCCAAGAACCAAGCCAATGGCCTGATTCTGGATATGACCAGTTTGACCAGTAGCCCCCTTCCTGAAACAGAGACCTACTCACATAAAGAGCTTCTTCTCGACCACCAGGAGCTCCACGGCCGACACACTGCTGAAACACTGGTTGGTGGTCAGGAAGAACAGCACCCCGGCTCTGTGATGAGAGACAGAGAACGAAAGCACTGCAGTCAATTAAACGTTCTTAGGTCCTTTTTCTACCTGCAAAACTCTTCCCTCGAATGATATCTTAACACATTAAACAAACAACTGTTCTGGTTGAAACTGAGACGGAAGCATGAGCCCCAGCAGCTCACTCCCTCACCCGTGTCTCCACAGTGATACCCCTGGGACTCCATATACCACAGTTTGAAATTCATGACCTAGTTTGCTACGGACTGAATTGCATCCTCCCCAAATTCCTGTGCCAAAGCCCTAACCCTCAGTGTGACGGCATTTAGAGATGGCGACTTTGGGAGGTGGTCTGGTTTAGACGAGGTCATGAGGGTAGGGCCCTCACAATGGATTAGTGCCCTTAGAAGAAAAGGGAGAGACATCAGAGCTCTCTCTCTCTCTGCCATGCAAGGACACAGCCAGAAGGCAGCAAATCAGAAGAGGGCCCTCTTCAGAACCCGACCATGCTGGCAACCTGATTCCCAGAACTGCGAGAAATGAGTTTCTGTGGTTTAAGCCACCCAGTCTGTGGGTCTTTGGCACAGTCTTTGGCAGCCAAGCTGACAATTACATAGGTCATAAAAATACTATCACCTTGGATTTTAACTAACAAAATGCCAACTGCAGTTCCTAATGTATGAACAGAGAAACAGTGAGCCAAATAAAGCTTGCAAAGGTTAAAAACCTGTATTAGCCACTTCTTTAAAAGTTGAGTAAAGAAGAAACTAAGACAAGGCAAAATGAAAGACTGTGGAGGGACATCTTATTGTATACATCCACCTCACAACCACCAGCACAGCCTTGACAGTCTCCTTGGCTACCCACTGCGCCAACGGGGTTTCTTTCCAACGGGCTCAAAAAGAACACCCAAAATAATGCTCATAAAGGAAAAACTAATTTGTGCACCTATGAGAAAAGGAAGACTATTAATGCTTCTCTCTCAGTAAAATAACTGAAGTTTAAAAAGGAAATTACTCAGTTAATCTACACTTCGACAGAAATACGAATTTTTATGAAAGCACGCCCACAGTCCTGAAACACTGTTGGGCCTTCCTTCCTAACCAAATGATTTAAATGACATTGAGGATGTGAGTTGAAATGAAAAGAGATGAGGCAGCACATCATTTAAATGACACACAAATAAGAGAACTTTTAAAAATGTAAACCCAAGTGTATAACCCTCTAAAAAAAGAGTCCACAGACACTCAGTAATTGGTTTCAACACTCCCTCCTCACAAAATAAAGAACTTCAGGAACAGGCTGTTTTAAAAGTAAATGTTTAGGGACTTCCCTGGTGGCGCAGTGGTTAAGAATCCGCCTGCCAGTGCAGGGGACACGGGTTCGAGCCCTGGTCTGGGAAGATCCCACATGGCGTAGAGCAGCTAAGCCCGTGCACCACAACAACTACAGAGCCTGCGCCCTAAGTCCACGTGCCACAACTACTGAAGCCCGTGCGCCTAGAGCCCGTGCTCTGCAACAAGAGAAGCCATCGCAATGAGAAGCCCGGGCACCGCAAGGAAGAGCAGCCCCCACTCACCGCAACTAGAGAAAGCCCGTGTGCAGCAACAAAGATCCAATGTAGCCAAAAATTTATTTATTTATTAAAAGAAAAAAAAAAAAAAAAAAAAGAATCCGCCTTCCAATGCAGGGGACGCGGATTCGATCCCTGGTCGAGGAACCAAGATCCCACATGTCTCAGGGCAACCAAGTCTGTGCACTGCAACTACTGAGCCCATGTGTCCTGGAGCCCACGCGCCACAACTAAAGAGAAGCTCATGCACTGTAACTACTGAGCCCGTGCGCTCTGGAGCCCGCACACCACAACTAGAGGGAAGCCCATGCACCGCAATGAAGAGTCCGTGTGCCACAACTAAAGATCCCGCGTGCCGCAACTAAGACCCAACGCAGCCAAATAAATACATAAATAAATAAATAAGTAAATGTTTATACAATAAATAAATGGAAAAAAGCCAGGCCTATAATGCAAGCAACTATGCTACTTTCTGCACACATATAAGCCTAATATCAACATAAAAGCTAATTTCAGAAACACAGGACATGGCAACAATTCAGCTCAATTTGTTAAGTGTTACATCTAACAGTACAATAACGTTCATAAAGATTTTGAACTAGTACATAGTGAAATTCCTCCTGAATCATAAGATAATTTATTTTATACTAAACAGATTTTATTGTTAAAGAATTTAATGTATTCTAGTTCTTTTCAAGGTGGTGATTCATGTCTGTAATATCTGCTTACTGATGCAAATATTCTTAAAATATCTCTTCCCTTAATATACATTTATTTGTTTAGCTATCTCCACAACTCTGTAAGGTAGTTGTTAGGTCAAAGGAGCTCATATTCCATACATTATACAGGTTAGAGAAAGAACAAAGAGAGCATCTCCCTGGAATAATTCATTCCCCAAAAAAAGAGAGCCAAACCACACTGGCCTCCAGGGCAATTTCAAATGACAAAAAGTGGCAGTAAGCTTAAGTCAAAAATACAAATTAAAATAGCTCCAGTGCTCTATTTTTCCAGAAAACACTTGAAGAAACAATTAACACTCTTCTAAATTTCTCTGGATTCTTCTACCAAGAGTTTAAATGACTAGATTTCCAGTTCCTGTCTTAAATTCCAGTTGAGGACAGGCTTCCCAGTATCTTTTTCCAAATGCTTCCCAATGCACAACACAAAAGACGCACAGGCTCTAGATTCCTGTGTTATACACTCTGTGCTTCATGAAAATATGGCATCTACAAAGGGTACAAACCATCAATTACTAGCAAAGTTTCGAATAAACCAGAGAAGAACACAGCCCTCAGGGAAGATAGAAAGAAAAACAATAACATAACTCTGGAAAAAAGCTCCAATAATTATCTCACTATCTGATGCCCCATAGGAGATTCCTTACTTTTACTTGAGTGAAGAATTGACTTTTATGCTTGTTCTTCCTTTCATAAACAATCATCCTCTTCCAGATATCAAAACAGATTCAACTTAAGCTACTACAACTTTGCTCAATAGTGAAAAGGGGATAAAACCATCCACTTCTTTGGCTGGGAGGGTAACCTGAGACCCTGGATGTTAAGCCCAGAGGACAGTGCCTGGCCCAGGGTGGCTCTCAATAAATAAAGCCAAGAAGAACTCTGCGGTCTTCCACTCTGCTCAGCACCTCTATTCAGAGCATGTTGTGGTCCATTACAAAGTCTCATCAGGAAACACAGCTTTAAGGGCACGTTACGACCGAAACCAGGTAAGGTAAGCTAACGTTAAGTACTAACCCTACAACAGAAAAAACTGAGTCCCCACCACCACCCCATGTCAAACAAATGAAAACCTTAAAAGGAAATTAACTCACAGGCAACAAAAGAAAAAAACAGATAAACTGAACTATATCAAATTTTAAAACTTTTGTGCATCAAAGGACACACCAACAGGGACTTCCCTGGTGGTCCACTGGGTCAGACTCTGCACTCCCAATGCAGAGGGCCCAGATTCAATCCCTGGTGGGAGAACCAGACCCCGCATGCATGCCGCAACTCAGGAGGCTGCACGCCACAACTCAGAAGTCCACATGCCGCAACTAAAGGATCCCGCGTGCTGTAACTAAAATCCGGCACAGCCAAAATAAATAATAAAATAAATAAATAAATATTCTATTTAAAAAAAGGACACACCAACAGAATGAAAAGACAACACACAGAATGGCAGAAAATATGTGCAAATTTACATCTGATAAGGGGTTCATATCCAGAATATATAAGGAATTCAACAGCTCAACAATCTTCAAAAAATCCAATTAAAAGATGGTTAAAGAACTTCAATAGACACGCTTCCAAAGAAGAAACACAAGTGGCCAATGTGCACATGAAAAGATGCTCAGCAATACAATAATCATTAGGGAAATGCAAATCGAAGCCACCATGAGATACCACTGTCCACTAATGAGGGTAGCTATTTAAAAAAAAAAGGAAACAAAAGAAAAAAGAACTGTTGGTAAGGTTGGGGAGAAACTGAAACCCTGTGCACTACTGGTAGAAATGCAACATAGTGCAGCTACTGTAGAAGACAGCATAGCAGTTCTTCAAAAACTTAATGGAATTACCAAATGATCCGGTAATTCCACTTCTGGGTACACACCCAAAAGAATTTAAAGCAGAGACTCAAACAGATATTTATTTGTACATCCATGTTCATAGCAGCATCATTCACAACAGCCAAAAAGTGGAAACAAACCAGGGTCCATGGACAGATAAATCCATACACAAAATGTGGTACATCCATACAGTGGAGTATTATTCAGTCTTTAAAAAGGAAGACGTTCTGACACATGCTACAACATGAACGAACCTTGAGGATATTATGTTAAGGGCAATAAAGCCAGTCACCAAAAAGACAAATACTCTATGATTCCACTTATATGAGGTACTTAGAATAGTCAAAATCAGAGACAGAAAGTATAATGGTGATTTCCAGGGGCTGGGGAAAGGGAGAATGGGGAAATGCTGCTCAGTGGGTACAGAGATGCAGTTTGGGAAGATGAAAAAGTTCTGGAGTTGGAAGGTAGGGAGGGCTGAACAATAATGTGAATGTCATTCATACCACTGAACTGGACATTTAAAATTGGTTAAGAGGGTAAATTTTATGCTCTGTACATTTTAGCATTAAATAATTAATTCTTCCATTCAGCTTTCAATTCTCTGACTTATCCTACTCCTCAATTTACCCTTTGCTCCTCTCAAATTCAAATTCGTAATGGATTTTCATAAGCCTGAAAGAAAAGTAACAGCACATTCTCAAAATCAAGATCCAAATTTACTCACCTGTTCTGGATTCCTGCAGGATCATTTTTTAGATCGTAGAAAATGGCACCTATAACCAGTCCCAGAGCGATTGTTACAATTATCTTTTCAAAAAGAAAAACAGAATTTCAATTCAAGGTAAAAACTTAACACATTATTATTAAAATATATCTGGCTACATAATGAAACTCTCCATTGACATAGGTATTTTAAATGGCTTGGCCATAGTAGTCCTTGGGAAAATATAAAACAGTGTATGTTATTAGACTACTTTATAAATTGAAATAAAAATAATTTATCTGTGTGCTAGGGAGACTGACAGGCGACAAAGTAGAAAAGCTAAGATTTCTCCCAGGGCTTTACCAGGCCCTGCCAGTTCATGGTCCAGTTCAGGCTACTGGGCCTGGGAATGCCGTAGAGTGTAGCAGAACAATGCAAGCACCTAGCAAAATCGCCTGGGGGGTAAAATAAAGTCCGAGTGGCTAAGATTTCTGGCCTGAACTCTCAACCTTTGTGCTAGTGACCATGCATAGTGTGATATTTCAAGAGGCTCCAATAAAAACAGGATATCTTTACTCTTAACATGAAAAATAAATAAAAATGAACAAAAATTTTAAAGCGCACATGAAAAAAATTCTAACAATGTAATTTTGCACAGTAAGGAAGTAGGGGTCGGGAGAGTGCACGTCTGCACTGGAAAAGTGCACTGTCACTGTCACCAAAGCATTCAGCCAGCCTTCTCTGAGGGCACCCGAGTGCATCCATTACCCACCCTCCTGTCACTGCTTCTCCAGCAACCTCAGCCCAGCGGGCCTACAGCCAACAGCAGGACTAAGCTGCCACTGCTTTGCCACTCTTACCTACCTTCACCCACTCACTCTTGTTTGATGACTCCTAAGAGAACTGGATAAACATCACTTTGGGGTTTTTTTTTTTTTTTCTTTTTCTTTTTTTGCGTACACGGGCCTCTCACTGTTGTGGCCTCTCCCGTTGTGGAGCACAGGCTCCGGACGCGCAGGCTCAGCGGCCATGGCGCACGGGCCCAGCCGCTCCACGGCATGTGGGATCTTCCGGACCGGGGCACGAACCCGCATCCCCTGCATCGGCAGGCGGACTCTCAACCACTGCGCCACCAGGGAAGCCCTAGCAAGGCAATTTTTAAGGACATCTCAAATCATATGCTTTCCAGACTGGTCTTCACGAGCTGCTGTTCACAGGTCATGATCCTGTTTTGCAATTTTGTTTGCTTCATGCCAAAAGTGTCTTGACAAGTTACTTCAAGTCTTGATACTACTGCACTGTTGTAATACTGAGGTGGTGTTTTGTTTTGTTTTGTTTTGTTTTTAAACTTTGAAGGTTCCAAGGTACATCGTGGGATATTTTGTTTTTCTTTAGGTTATCATTTACTATATTTTTAAAATCATTTAATTAAATTTAATTAAAAAGTACAAGTAGAATTTCCTTAAATAAGTTATAATGTAACCCTTAACCCTTCACGTGTCCTTAAGAGACAGTTTGTCAGTCTTAAAAACCAAAGTGGGGGCTTCCCTGGTGGCGCAGTGGTTGAGAGTCCGCCTGCCGATGCAGGGGATGCGGGTTCGTGCCCCGGTCCGGAAGATCCCACATGCCGTGGAGCGGCTGGGCCCGTGCGCCATGGCCGCTGAGCCTGCGCGTCCGGAGCCTGTGCTCCACAACGGGAGAGGCCACAACAGTGAGAGGCCCGTGTACGCAAAAAAAGAAAAAGAAAAAAAAAAAAAAACCCCAAAGTGATGTTTATCCAGTTCTCTTAGGAGTCATCAAACAAGAGTGAGTGGGTGAAGGTAGGTAAGAGTGGCAAAGCAGTGGCAGCTTAGTCCTGCTGTTGGCTGTAGGCCCGCTGGGCTGAGGTTGCTGGAGAAGCAGTGACAGGAGGGTGGGTAATGGATGCACTCGGGTGCCCTCAGAGAAGGCTGGCTGAATGCTTTGGTGACAGTGACAGTGCACTTTTCCAGTGCAGACGTGCACTCTCCCGACCCCTACTTCCTTACTGTGCAAAATTACATTGTTAGAATTTTTTTCATGTGCGCTTTAAAATTTTTGTTCATTTTTATTTATTTTTCATGTTAAGAGTAAAGATATCCTGTTTTTATTGGAGCCTCTTGAAATATCACACTATGCATGGTCACTAGCACAAAGGTTGAGAGTTCAGGCCAGAAATCTTAGCCACTCGGACTTTATTTTACCCCCCAGGCGATTTTGCTAGGTGCTTGCATTGTTCTGCTACACTCTACGGCATTCCCAGGCCCAGTAGCCTGAACTGGACCATGAACTGGCAGGGCCTGGTAAAGCCCTGGGAGAAATCTTAGCTTTTCTACTTTGTCGCCTGTCAGTCTCCCTAGCACACAGATAAATTATTTTTATTTCAATTTATAAAGTAGTCTAATAACATACACTGTTTTATATTTTCCCAAGGACTACTATGGCCAAGCCATTTAAAATACCTATGTCAATGGAGAGTTTCATTATGTAGCCAGATATATTTTAATAATAATGTGTTAAGTTTTTACCTTGAATTGAAATTCTGTTTTTCTTTTTGAAAAGATAATTGTAACAATCGCTCTGGGACTGGTTATAGGTGCCATTTTCTACGATCTAAAAAATGATCCTGCAGGAATCCAGAACAGGTGAGTAAATTTGGATCTTGATTTTGAGAATGTGCTGTTACTTTTCTTTCAGGCTTATGAAAATCCATTACGAATTTGAATTTGAGAGGAGCAAAGGGTAAATTGAGGAGTAGGATAAGTCAGAGAATTGAAAGCTGAATGGAAGAATTAATTATTTAATGCTAAAATGTACAGAGCATAAAATTTACCCTCTTAACCAATTTTAAATGTCCAGTTCAGTGGTATGAATGACATTCACATTATTGTTCAGCCCTCCCTACCTTCCAACTCCAGAACTTTTTCATCTTCCCAAACTGCATCTCTGTACCCACTGAGCAGCATTTCCCCATTCTCCCTTTCCCCAGCCCCTGGAAATCACCATTATACTTTCTGTCTCTGATTTTGACTATTCTAAGTACCTCATATAAGTGGAATCATAGAGTATTTGTCTTTTTGGTGACTGGCTTTATTGCCCTTAACATAATATCCTCAAGGTTCGTTCATGTTGTAGCATGTGTCAGAACGTCTTCCTTTTTAAAGACTGAATAATACTCCACTGTATGGATGTACCACATTTTGTGTATGGATTTATCTGTCCATGGACCCTGGTTTGTTTCCACTTTTTGGCTGTTGTGAATGATGCTGCTATGAACATGGATGTACAAATAAATATCTGTTTGAGTCTCTGCTTTAAATTCTTTTGGGTGTGTACCCAGAAGTGGAATTACCGGATCATTTGGTAATTCCATTAAGTTTTTGAAGAACTGCTATGCTGTCTTCTACAGTAGCTGCACTATGTTGCATTTCTACCAGTAGTGCACAGGGTTTCAGTTTCTCCCCAACCTTACCAACAGTTCTTTTTTCTTTTGTTTCCTTTTTTTTTTAAATAGCTACCCTCATTAGTGGACAGTGGTATCTCATGGTGGCTTCGATTTGCATTTCCCTAATGATTATTGTATTGCTGAGCATCTTTTCATGTGCACATTGGCCACTTGTGTTTCTTCTTTGGAAGCGTGTCTATTGAAGTTCTTTAACCATCTTTTAATTGGATTTTTTGAAGATTGTTGAGCTGTTGAATTCCTTATATATTCTGGATATGAACCCCTTATCAGATGTAAATTTGCACATATTTTCTGCCATTCTGTGTGTTGTCTTTTCATTCTGTTGGTGTGTCCTTTTTTTAAATAGAATATTTATTTATTTATTTTATTATTTATTTTGGCTGTGCCGGATTTTAGTTACAGCACGCGGGATCCTTTAGTTGCGGCATGTGGACTTCTGAGTTGTGGCGTGCAGCCTCCTGAGTTGCGGCATGCATGCGGGGTCTGGTTCTCCCACCAGGGATTGAATCTGGGCCCTCTGCATTGGGAGTGCAGAGTCTGACCCAGTGGACCACCAGGGAAGTCCCTGTTGGTGTGTCCTTTGATGCACAAAAGTTTTAAAATTTGATATAGTTCAGTTTATCTGTTTTTTTCTTTTGTTGCCTGTGAGTTAATTTCCTTTTAAGGTTTTCATTTGTTTGACATGGGGTGGTGGTGGGGACTCAGTTTTTTCTGTTGTAGGGTTAGTACTTAACGTTAGCTTACCTTACCTGGTTTCGGTCGTAACGTGCCCTTAAAGCTGTGTTTCCTGATGAGACTTTGTAATGGACCACAACATGCTCTGAATAGAGGTGCTGAGCAGAGTGGAAGACCGCAGAGTTCTTCTTGGCTTTATTTATTGAGAGCCACCCTGGGCCAGGCACTGTCCTCTGGGCTTAACATCCAGGGTCTCAGGTTACCCTCCCAGCCAAAGAAGTGGATGGTTTTATCCCCTTTTCACTATTGAGCAAAGTTGTAGTAGCTTAAGTTGAATCTGTTTTGATATCTGGAAGAGGATGATTGTTTATGAAAGGAAGAACAAGCATAAAAGTCAATTCTTCACTCAAGTAAAAGTAAGGAATCTCCTATGGGGCATCAGATAGTGAGATAATTATTGGAGCTTTTTTCCAGAGTTATGTTATTGTTTTTCTTTCTATCTTCCCTGAGGGCTGTGTTCTTCTCTGGTTTATTCGAAACTTTGCTAGTAATTGATGGTTTGTACCCTTTGTAGATGCCATATTTTCATGAAGCACAGAGTGTATAACACAGGAATCTAGAGCCTGTGCGTCTTTTGTGTTGTGCATTGGGAAGCATTTGGAAAAAGATACTGGGAAGCCTGTCCTCAACTGGAATTTAAGACAGGAACTGGAAATCTAGTCATTTAAACTCTTGGTAGAAGAATCCAGAGAAATTTAGAAGAGTGTTAATTGTTTCTTCAAGTGTTTTCTGGAAAAATAGAGCACTGGAGCTATTTTAATTTGTATTTTTGACTTAAGCTTACTGCCACTTTTTGTCATTTGAAATTGCCCTGGAGGCCAGTGTGGTTTGGCTCTCTTTTTTTGGGGAATGAATTATTCCAGGGAGATGCTCTCTTTGTTCTTTCTCTAACCTGTATAATGTATGGAATATGAGCTCCTTTGACCTAACAACTACCTTACAGAGTTGTGGAGATAGCTAAACAAATAAATGTATATTAAGGGAAGAGATATTTTAAGAATATTTGCATCAGTAAGCAGATATTACAGACATGAATCACCACCTTGAAAAGAACTAGAATACATTAAATTCTTTAACAATAAAATCTGTTTAGTATAAAATAAATTATCTTATGATTCAGGAGGAATTTCACTATGTACTAGTTCAAAATCTTTATGAACGTTATTGTACTGTTAGATGTAACACTTAACAAATTGAGCTGAATTGTTGCCATGTCCTGTGTTTCTGAAATTAGCTTTTATGTTGATATTAGGCTTATATGTGTGCAGAAAGTAGCATAGTTGCTTGCATTATAGGCCTGGCTTTTTTCCATTTATTTATTGTATAAACATTTACTTATTTATTTATTTATGTATTTATTTGGCTGCGTTGGGTCTTAGTTGCGGCACGCGGGATCTTTAGTTGTGGCACACGGACTCTTCATTGCGGTGCATGGGCTTCCCTCTAGTTGTGGTGTGCGGGCTCCAGAGCGCACGGGCTCAGTAGTTACAGTGCATGAGCTTCTCTTTAGTTGTGGCGCGTGGGCTCCAGGACACATGGGCTCAGTAGTTGCAGTGCACAGACTTGGTTGCCCTGAGACATGTGGGATCTTGGTTCCTCGACCAGGGATCGAATCCGCGTCCCCTGCATTGGAAGGCGGATTCTTTTTTTTTTTTTTTTTTTCTTTTAATAAATAAATAAATTTTTGGCTACATTGGATCTTTGTTGCTGCACACGGGCTTTCTCTAGTTGCGGTGAGTGGGGGCTGCTCTTCCTTGCGGTGCCCGGGCTTCTCATTGCGATGGCTTCTCTTGTTGCAGAGCACGGGCTCTAGGCGCACGGGCTTCAGTAGTTGTGGCACGTGGACTTAGGGCGCAGGCTCTGTAGTTGTTGTGGTGCACGGGCTTAGCTGCTCTACGCCATGTGGGATCTTCCCAGACCAGGGCTCGAACCCGTGTCCCCTGCACTGGCAGGCGGATTCTTAACCACTGCGCCACCAGGGAAGTCCCTAAACATTTACTTTTAAAACAGCCTGTTCCTGAAGTTCTTTATTTTGTGAGGAGGGAGTGTTGAAACCAATTACTGAGTGTCTGTGGACTCTTTTTTTAGAGGGTTATACACTTGGGTTTACATTTTTAAAAGTTCTCTTATTTGTGTGTCATTTAAATGATGTGCTGCCTCATCTCTTTTCATTTCAACTCACATCCTCAATGTCATTTAAATCATTTGGTTAGGAAGGAAGGCCCAACAGTGTTTCAGGACTGTGGGCGTGCTTTCATAAAAATTCGTATTTCTGTCGAAGTGTAGATTAACTGAGTAATTTCCTTTTTAAACTTCAGTTATTTTACTGAGAGAGAAGCATTAATAGTCTTCCTTTTCTCATAGGTGCACAAATTAGTTTTTCCTTTATGAGCATTATTTTGGGTGTTCTTTTTGAGCCCGTTGGAAAGAAACCCCGTTGGCGCAGTGGGTAGCCAAGGAGACTGTCAAGGCTGTGCTGGTGGTTGTGAGGTGGATGTATACAATAAGATGTCCCTCCACAGTCTTTCATTTTGCCTTGTCTTAGTTTCTTCTTTACTCAACTTTTAAAGAAGTGGCTAATACAGGTTTTTAACCTTTGCAAGCTTTATTTGGCTCACTGTTTCTCTGTTCATACATTAGGAACTGCAGTTGGCATTTTGTTAGTTAAAATCCAAGGTGATAGTATTTTTATGACCTATGTAATTGTCAGCTTGGCTGCCAAAGACTGTGCCAAAGACCCACAGACTGGGTGGCTTAAACCACAGAAACTCATTTCTCGCAGTTCTGGGAATCAGGTTGCCAGCATGGTCGGGTTCTGAAGAGGGCCCTCTTCTGATTTGCTGCCTTCTGGCTGTGTCCTTGCATGGCAGAGAGAGAGAGAGCTCTGATGTCTCTCCCTTTTCTTCTAAGGGCACTAATCCATTGTGAGGGCCCTACCCTCATGACCTCGTCTAAACCAGACCACCTCCCAAAGTCGCCATCTCTAAATGCCGTCACACTGAGGGTTAGGGCTTTGGCACAGGAATTTGGGGAGGATGCAATTCAGTCCGTAGCAAACTAGGTCATGAATTTCAAACTGTGGTATATGGAGTCCCAGGGGTATCACTGTGGAGACACGGGTGAGGGAGTGAGCTGCTGGGGCTCATGCTTCCGTCTCAGTTTCAACCAGAACAGTTGTTTGTTTAATGTGTTAAGATATCATTCGAGGGAAGAGTTTTGCAGGTAGAAAAAGGACCTAAGAACGTTTAATTGACTGCAGTGCTTTCGTTCTCTGTCTCTCATCACAGAGCCGGGGTGCTGTTCTTCCTGACCACCAACCAGTGTTTCAGCAGTGTGTCGGCCGTGGAGCTCCTGGTGGTCGAGAAGAAGCTCTTTATGTGAGTAGGTCTCTGTTTCAGGAAGGGGGCTACTGGTCAAACTGGTCATATCCAGAATCAGGCCATTGGCTTGGTTCTTGGGGATTGCCAGTGTTGATTGAGATAGAGCACTCAAAGGCTGGGAGGAGAATCATGAGCACATGGGGCCTGATACCAAGGGCAAAAGGCGTTTAGAGTTTAGGGCCTAGCCCGCAAATCCAGTGCTGCAGAGAAAGCAAGGAATAAAGGGGCTGAAAAGGGTCTTTTGTTTTTAGCAAATAAAAAGTCATGGTGACTGTCACAAGGAAAGTTGGAGGGGCTTGGTAGAGGAGAAGGTAGTGAGCTGAACAGTAAGTTCAAGGTGAGGAGGTAAAGCTGACCAAGAATATTAGACCAAACCCTCGGTGGAAGGGAGAACGGAAGGGGCCAGAGGGCAGCCTTAAAATAAAGGTGGGCTGTTTTGTTTCTTGTGTTTTTCAAAGTTGGAAGAGACTTGCATGTTTACGTGTTGCGTAAAGGAATCGTTGGCGGGGGTGGGGGGGGGGCGGAAGAATGCAGATCTTGGTGGAATAGTTTGGATTTACAGGAGGAAGCTCTCAGGAAGAGGAGGGATCTAGAACTTCAGAGGGAAGCAAAGAGGATTTGATAGCTGACAGGGGTGTGTGGTTGGCAGGCACGATCATGGAAAGAAGTGCCATTTTCTTTTTTTTTATCATGATAGTGGAAGAAGTAAAAACAGATTAGTGCCCCAAAGCTGCATTTGAGGCTCGGAGAATAGCAGCACCACCTTCTTCATAATTAGAAGTCGGGAAAAAGAAAAGCCTTGGTGACCACTGAGATCAGCTTCTGACGTGCTGGCCTTCAAGGGGAGCCACTGTCGGAAGAGAGGGAGGCGATGGCAGGCCCCGTCCCCCTGGAGTGTGTGTTCGGAGGGCAAACTGGCCGGCATCCAGAGGGAGTTATGCAATGAGAAAGAGGGGTCACTGCACAGAGCCTTGGGGGGTGATGCCCCAGGGGAGGCGCACACATGAGATGTGCCGGGTGCTGACAGGGATGCGGGGTGATGGGTCAGCCTCCAGGACGTGGAAGCGGTAGTTCTTAGATCCAGGGTGGCAGCAGATATAGGTGTAGCCAAGTGGTTTAACCTTCTGGTCCTTGCCTTCTTGAACTAACATAGGATGTATGGTGTGAATCTTTGTTTCCAGACATGAATATATCAGTGGATATTACAGAGTGTCATCTTACTTCTTTGGAAAACTGTTATCTGATTTACTCCCCATGAGGATGTTCCCAAGTATTATATTTACTAGTATAACATACTTCCTGTTAGGTAAGCAATGAAACGAAAGGTGTGTGTTTTTAGTCTTGGATGTGAGAGGACTTTCTGCAGGCGTGCTTTGGTCCTCACAACTGTAAATCAAGTCCTGAGATAAGGCAGCATCTATGCATTATGTATGCTCTGAAATGACTGTTCTCTGAGGAGATTTTTGCAAGACTTTTTCCAAAGTAATTTTAAAACTATTTATAAAACGATATTTTATAAACAGAGCTACTCTGTGTCATATACAAACATGGAAATAATTCCTAAAACTATTTGACACTGTGTTGGAGGAGCTGGAGCTGGGATATTTATTACTTGTCTATTGATATTTTTATATGTGTATGTGTGTGTATGAAGATAATGAAAGATAGTGACTTCTGGTAATAAAAATATTTGTTCGATAGATGTAGACAGATTGAGTTTTTTATGCATTGTGTTTAGACTACACCCCAGGCTCACTGTATCAGAATTTCCATATATTTCTCACATACACACGCACCAGAAATATTTCTTTTCTGACAAAGCACTATTGATTGAGTGTAAAATTCCATTTTACAAATAAGAGGTGTGTCGTAAAGAATTAGGCATAGAACCTACATCCTCAGACTCCTAACTGGTGTTCTTACGGCTGTTCCAAAATCTTCAGATTTTTGTATGACCCAAAGTATTAGCCTATTTTCGTTGACAAAGCAGTTGTATGAAACTTAATTTAACCCCGTCCTCAATCCCAGAGTTACAGGGTGATTTGTCTTGGGAGACTTGGATTATGGACACATCCCCCAGATTTTAAAACCACTGGGAAGGCGTGTAATCCTGACTTTCCCAGTATCTTCACTAATACATTTACAACAAACAGTGAGTAACGTGGTGATGTCTAGGTAAAATGAACGTGGTCTTGGCATGTTTCCTTCTTAGAAGAGGAGGCAGTAGAATTCTGGCCAGTTGTGTTGCCTGCAGCTCTCCACCTCAGGCACTCAGAAATTGTTAATAATTACAAATAAAGAAGCACGAGTGTTACGTGGAAAAGTGCTTATGCAGTGAGCCTGTAAAAGAAAACTGCAGGACTTCCCTGGTGGCATAGTGGTTAAGAATCCACCTGCCGATGCAGGAGACACAGGTTCGATCCCTGGTCTGAGAAGGTCCCACATGCCACGGAGCAACTAAGCCCATGCACCATAACTACCTGAGCCCGTGCACCACAACCACTGAAGCCTGTGCACCTAAAGCCCGTGCTCCGCAACAAGAGAAGCCACCGCCGTGAGAGGCCCGTGCACTGCAACCAAGAGTAGCCCCTGCTCGCCGCAACTAGAGGAAGCCTGCGTGCAGCAACGAAGATGCAACGCAGCCAAAAATGAAATAAATTAATTAAAAAAAAAAAGAAAACTGCATATAGCACATAGCTTCCTACAGTTATATCGGTGGGGGGGGACAATGAAAGTGGTGACCCAGGGTGGTTGGATAGAGGATGAATTTTTTTTCCGTATGATACTAGTTTCTCAAAATATTATAGTGTTATTTGCACAATAACAGTCCCTGATACACCGTGACGTAGACAGTTGGATTAACCCCCTCTTTGCTCCCTAAGGATTGAAACCACAGGTGGAGGCCTTCTTCATCATGATGTTTACCCTGATGATGGTGGCTTATTCAGCCAGTTCAATGGCACTGGCCATAGCAGCAGGTCAGAGCGTGGTATCCATAGCAACGCTTCTCATGACCATCTCTTTCGTGTTTATGATGGTGAGTATGAACTGTGCTTCCCTGAGACGTAATTATTTCCCTTTGTTCTCCCCCCCGGATTCACCTATCCTGTAAAATCTGCTTGAGGATTCTGTAAATCCTTTTGCTTTAAGGAGGCCGTATATTGAAGTATAGCTTATGTTACTAGAGAATGTACCAGCTTTTTCTTCATCTTACCCAGCCTTTTTTGCTACTGGTCTAAGATAGTTGTTATAACCTTAGTTAACATGTTGTTACCGATGAGCTTCAAAAAGATGCCTCTTGGTGACAAATCGTGAAAGCTTGATCGATTGGAACTTTAAAACCCAGAAAAATTTTGATTTTTCAAATTAAAAAAAACTGTAGAAATGACAGGCTCATTGTTTGACTTCCCTGCTGGTGTGAGAGAACTGCTGGCTTGTTCAACTGACCGCTGGTTTGCTTGGAGGAACTACTCTCCAAGCAAGGGAGGAACTAAGTTCCATGAAAACAGCAGCATGCGGCATGGGCCTATCTTGCGTCCCTCCAGTATTTTGAAAAGGAGTATTTTAAAAATACTGAACAATTCCAGTACTAGGTCCCCTCCTTTCTGGGTTCCTGACTTTCCTTTATATCGATATATTTCTGTTTACCTTTTTTAAACAGCTATTTAATCCTAACCTTACGTGGCCCTACGTTTTTTAAAAATAATTAATTAATTAATTTTTGGCCGCATTGGGTCTTTGTTGCTGCGCGCGGGCCCTCTCTAGTTGCGGCGAGTGGGGGCTACTCTCCCGTTGCGGTGCGCGGGCTTCTCATTGCGGTGGCTTCTCTTGTTGCGGAGCACGGGCTCCAGGTGCGGCAGGCTTCAGTAGTTGTGGCTCGCAGGCTCTAGAGCGCAGGCTCAGTAGTTGTGGCGCACGGGCTTCGTTGCTCTGCGGCATGTGGGATCTTCCCGGCCCAGGGCTCGAACCCGTGTCTCCTGCATTGGCAGGTGGAGTCTTAACCACTGCGCCAGCAGGGAAGTCCCCATGGCCCTACATTTTGCACGCACAAAGGTGATTCAGTGGGTGAAGGGAACCAGTTACCACATTTCCCCACTAACATCAAGTAAACAGGAATGTGCAGCCTATTTACTTAGCCCTTTCTGCTAGAGTAGCAGTACCTGTCTTTAAAAGGTAGGTAATTAGCACCAACTCTTGTCAAAGTTTAATTCTTCCATTTCTGAGTTTCAAAACTACCAATCTAAACAGTATTGAGAAAGTGATCAATTTTATGTATATATTCTATAATGTCATCTAATAAATAAGATGTTCTTCGAATATAAAAATGTTTTATATGATATATTAGATGCTTTGATTTGTTATTATTTAAGGGTTTGTGTATAGAACTTTATAAACCAGTCATAAGACCGTATTTTACTCAGAGATGCTGTCTTATGTATTAAGCATTTGGTTAAGTCAAGTTTAAAACTATGTAGTCACACCAGGAACACTGTCATTGTTATGCCCATCCCAGCATGCCTTGCGCCAGTTAGGAGATGTTTTACGTGAACCTCTTGTCACGTGGCCATCTCTTGCTGGAGCAGACCTTCCTGGAATTTCCATTGTAATACTGCTTTTTGGTAGCTTTCAGTGAAGGTATTGACCATATTTTATGCTGTGCTTTACCATATTATGCTGTGTACCAGTTCCAGTCTTTGTGTTATTTTAAGCATGCATTTTGAACCCAGAATTATTCCTAAAGTTATACAGAGATAGAATGCAAACCCTTGTAAATAGAAAATATTACTGTGTTAATGGAAATAGGGGCATGAGGTGCTCAGGCTATGTTCGGGTGTGTTTATTGGTGGGAACATATAGTTGGTTGTATCATTAGAGCTGTCAGTACTTACTGACCTTCCACTGTGTGCAGTTACAGAGAAAGTAGAAGCCTCAACAATTAAAAATCTTCCAGTTAAATAAAATGTATATTGTTATTCCTTTAGAACCCTAAACAGCCTCAGCTCTAGAGAGATAGACATATACAAAGAGGACGAGGTAAGTCTTCAGAGTAGTGGAAGGGATTTCAAGGCAGAAGTGTTCACAAGGCTGTCGGGGACTTAACGAAGGTACTTGCTAGAATTCTTCATGAAATCACTCCACCAGTTTTGATTCTTGGTATTTGTTTTTTTGTAGATATTTTCAGGGCTGTTGGTAAATCTCAGAACCGTTGTACCTTGGCTCTCATGGCTTCAGTACCTCAGCATTCCTCGATATGGCTTTGCGGTATGTTCTCCTGCTGTCACTTGACTGGTTCATGGTTCCCATGCTGGGAACAACCAGAATAAAGCCTAACCAGCTCGTGTCCCCAGCCATGAGCTGTGCAAGTTTTAGGACGATGAAGGAGAGCTTCCTGTTAAGCCTTGGGTCACCTTGATAATCACCTGGGGTTTCTCCAGTCACCCTGTTGTTTGAGGGAGGTGAAGGATTGGGAGATAACTCAGAGTAAAGGACAAAGATTACTAATTGATATAAAAAAAATACAGTGTTTCAGTTCATTAAAGAAATGAGAGGATGGGAGCCTAGAATACATATTTTAAACTGAAAGGGAAATTAGAAGAAAAACAAAGACCATACAATACAGCCACTACTGGCTTTAGAAAGCTAATCGACTCCAGAGAAAACTGTGCCTTAATATAGTATTACTAAGTTTCTAACTCCCAAGAGTTATAAGTGGTTTGGATGAGAACAAACAGTACAAAAGACTGTGACTATAAATTAACAATAGTCATTGAGTACCACTGTATCATTTTAATTATAGTGTTTATGGGGTTATAAAATTGGGGAGAGAAGAAGGAAGGAACTGTGGGATAATATAGCCAGAGATCTTTCCTCTTGGCTTTTGTATTAGACCCAAAATCCCAACCCTAGGCCTCTTGATTGCCAGGAAAAATAATTTTACTTGCTTTGGTGGGACAAAGACTGTGAACTTGAAGCTTGGTTTGTTTCTAGAAATAGCAATAGAGATTATAAACTCAGAGGACGTGATTGTGATCATTCTTTGGACACTTTCTGAAATTTAAAACTATTTTCCTTTCCCTGCTCCCACTTGTGTTACAGGCTTTGCAGCATAATGAATTTCTGGGACAAAACTTCTGCCCAGGACTCAATGTAACAACAAACAGTACCTGTAGTTATGCAATGTAAGTTTGCATTCAGTGTCTTAATGGGTTTGCTTACTGTTGTGGTGTGATGCAGAAACACCACTGGGCTTAGAGCTGGGGAGTCCTTTCAGGGACACTGACTTCTCTGAGCCTGAATGTTTCTCATCTGTAAAGTGGGTTGTACACTAATGCACGTGAAAGTGCTCTGCAACTCCTAGGTATTCTATTACGGTCAAAATCGTATTTCGGTTGGAGAAATGTTTCTTATGTGTTACTTGTTTGTTTGGGGCCTTTTAAAAGATCCTTTTGCAGTTTGGATTGTGGGTTTGAGTTTTTTATATTTTAGAACATTTGAGTTTGAAATGAGCTGCTTTGATATTTTTAGCACGGCCTTAACAGTATCAGAACTGTATGGATTGTATGAAGCGTGTGGATCCATGAACTGCCAACTCCTGTGAGCTCAGCCCGTGGCAGTAAGAGCTGAAAGGGCAGCAGGAGTGGGAGAGAGTGAACATTCCCTGCACAGCCCTGACTCTGCCTCCCCGTCCTGCAGTTAGGAGACAATGTGAAATCAAAGTCTGCACAGGTTTTTCTGGTTTCTTTTTTTAACTGACTTGGAATACTCCCTATTAAAGGATGTTTCCTCTAAAGAAAGAACCACAAATTTCAGGAAGCAGAGAAGGAAATCCCATTTTTTGTATAATAAACAAAAATGCAGAATTTAATAAAATTAGAGGTGGTGTTTTAAAATTGAGCAACACTTTCCTTTTCAGTGATTGTTGTTAATGGTGTGATTTTTTTTTTTTTTTTTTTTTGCGGTACGCGGGCCTCTCACTGTTGTGGCCTCTCCCGATGCGGAGCACAGGCCCCGGACGCGCAGGCTCAGCGGCCATGGCTCACGGGCCCAGCCGCTCCGCGGCATGTGGGATCTTCCCGGACCGGGGCACGAACCCGCGTCCCCTGCATCGGCAGGCAGACTCTCAACCGCTGTGCCACCAGGGAAGCCCAATGGTGTGATTTTGATACATTAATTAATGAGAGAAAAGAGAATGCTGATAGCCTAAATCTCATGAATATTCAAGTAAAATAGAAGTAATTCTTAATAATAGGACAAATCGCTATTTAGAAGTATTGCCAGAAAACCTCTGTGAAGAGAAGCTTTCTTCATCCTGCCCACTCCCTTTCTTTTGGTCTGGGTATAACTTTTTTTTTTTTTTTTTTGGAACTGCCAAATTCCAAGAGTTGCACAAAAATGGTACCAGGCAATAGTTATGCTTGTGCCAGGTATTTTTAGTACCAGGGCCTTTTCGAATCTGCGTCCGGGCTACTCCATCCTGCTCTGCTTCAGCCCCACTAAGGCTTACCTGATAACAGGACCTGCTGGTGGTGTCTTAGAGCCGAGCATCTGTGATGCTCATTCCAGTCTTGGTACGTGAGCTGACGGAGTGCAACTCTGGCAGGAAACCCCTACTCACCTTTTCCCCTGGTTTTAGAACTCTCAGCCTGTATTTTTTTTGTACGGCTAATCTGTGGATATAAAGATATCTTACAAAGATGATCAAAGCTCTATAAAGAGCTTTGATCATCTTTGTAAGGGCCTTAGATATCATCTGCTAAAGCTGAGACTTTCCCCATCAGGTGTTAAGTGAAAAATTACTTGATAAATGTTTCTGCCCTTTGAGGAGAGCAGCATCATAGACTTGGAAATAAGTGATTTTGGGGAGGCTAGCAACTTGGTTCAAAGTATGAGTCTGTAAATTTGGCCAAGTTCCTTAAACTTTAGTCTCCTCATCTTTTAAATTTGGGTTGTTTTAGGGATTACCTAAACTATTATATGCAGGTTGCTTCATAGTATCTAGCAGAATCTAGCAGAAAGCACTCAATGACTGTTTTCTGTATACTTTTATGATGCATATGGCTGACCTGTGGGCCCCTGTCATATCCCAATAAAATAGAATTATAAAGCTAAAACACACAGACACCTACCCACCCACCAAAAAACTCTCCAAAACTGTTTTCTGTTATAAATGAAGGGATGGATATTTAAGACTTGGTAACCTATAGGCTTTTTCAAGGAACAGTGAATATATATATTGAGTGAAATTCGACAGATGCTAAGACTGAAGTCATATTCTTTTTCTGTTGAATTTCAGATGTACTGGCGAAGAATTTCTGGAAAACCAGGGCATCGATCTCTCACCTTGGGGCCTGTGGAGGAATCATGTAGCCTTGGCATGCATGATTGTTATCTTCCTTACAATTGCCTACCTGAAATTGTTATTCCTTAAAAAATTTTCCTAAATTCCTCTTTAATTTACATGATTTACCCCACATTAAAAAGGGAGCATCTTGATTTCAGTATTCAGTGACTTTCTGGTTGTCTTCTTTTCACTTGCCATCATTCCGTTTTTCAGCAAGAATTACTTTCAACAGAAACATTTATAGAAATCACAGTGAAGTGAATTATACTTGAAAGAACCCAAGTCATAAACTAGTGATATTATATACTACATATTAGTTCATCTAGTCAAGACAGTAACCATGGGGAAGAAATCTAGTTTAATTTATTGACCTTAAAAAAATCGAGTTCTAGAAACTTGTGATAAGTTACTAATATTTCTGGTATTGGTTTCTTCCTCCCCTTTAAAATGAATAGCTTCAATATTATATGAGTCTGTGATCTTCCATTATTTAATAAATAATAAATAACAAACACATTGATGCTGTGGTAGAAGTATGAAATCCAAACCGTGTTGGCAAAACCCAGTGTCATTTATGGGGTAAAAAGCCATTATGGGGCTTCCCTGGTGGCGCAGTGGTTGAGAGTCCACCTGCTGATGCAGGGGACACGGGTTTGAGCCCTGGTCCGGGAAGATCTCACATGCCGCGGAGCAATTAACCCCGTGCGCCACAACTACCGAGCCTGCGCTCTAGAGCCCACGTGCCACAACTACTGAGCTCATGAGCCACAACTACTGAAGCCCACGTGCCTAGAGCCCATGCGCCACAAGAAGAGAAGCCACTGCAATGAGAAGTCCGCGCACTGCAACAAAGAGTAGGCCCCGCTCGCCGCAACTAGAGAAAGCCCGTGCGCAGCAACGAAGACCCAATAAATAAATAAATATTTTTAAAAATAGTTTTTTCAAAAAAAAGACCATCTGGCATGCTTATGTAAGGAAGGAAGAAAGGAAGGAAAGACTTTTTTTTTTTTTCCCCTGTTGACTTAGAATCTCTGAGGAGTGGAACTGGAAATCCAGGTGATTCTTTGGGAAGTACTGAGGGTTGTAATAAGGAGTTAAGACCATTTAACGTACATTTATTATGATTTGATCTTGATCCAGTCACTGCGCAAGTTGTGTTCAAAGCCATCTATTTTGTATCCACCTAAATATCAGAATCACATTTAGAACTAAGTGAGTTCATTAACATCACCGGATCTCCAAACCTTTTTTAACCTGCAGAATCATTCTTATACCCGGCAACCCCACAGAACAGCAGAACAGCAATTCAGTCATGATGGTTGAAAGCGGTGTTGCTCGGATCCAAGTGAGGATGTGGCCTCTTAGTTTGGCCCCCTTTCTTTGCCAAGCAGTAAAGCTGAGGCCTTGTCTCAGTGATTAAAGGGCTTGGCTGTGTACTGTTTGGAAAATCTCAAGCTGTTCCATCTTCATTTTGCAGAAGAGGAAACTTGAGTTTCAGAGACTCTGACTAGCAAAATACTCTGTGACAGGTTACTTCCTTGCTGAGATTTGGAACGTACTGCAGTAGTACCAGTGCCCAGTCTGTGGGAGTCACTTTTGTAAACGTGTGCAGAAGCCAGGATGGGGACAGTGGCTTCAATATAAGCTAGAAAGTTGTACCTAAAAGAAGTTCAGGATCCGTGAGGTGAATACAGGGTCTGTTTATCTCTACAGTTACTCAGGCAAAAGTTCCCCCACTTCCCCCTTTGTCATTCTCCATTTCCCAGGTCTGTGGACTTGATTAGCTTAGCCTGTATCTTTCTTATCCACAAAATAGGGATGCTCATAGTATCTGCCTCCATAGAGGTATGAAGATTAAATAAGGTAATGCATGTAAAGTGGCTAGAAGTACCTGACTCCTAGGATGTGCCCCATACATCTTAGCAATTACTGTTACATCCCACAGGACATCACAGTGGTTACTGGTATCATGCTAGTGCCAGTTCACGCATGACCCCCTTGGCAGGGACTGGAGTAGTGCCGTCCTCCAGGATTGTTCTGTGCATCAAACCAGGGCTTGGTAAACTATGGCCTGTGGGCCAAATCCAGCCCACTGCCTATTTTTTGTAAATAAAACTTTATTGGAACATAGCTATGCTCATGCCTATTTGTATTATCTGTGGCTGCTTTTGCACCATGATGGCAAAGTAGTTGCAACAGAGACCATTATGGCCCATAAAGCCTAAAATATTCACTATCTGGCCTTTTATGGAAAGTCTGCAGACCCTCGCCTTAAACCACGAGTGCCTGTTCCCAACAGTTAGAACAAACAGGTCCATGTGCCGAATGACAGTGGCCTCTCTCAGTATCATTCCCATTTACCCATTTGCAGAATTTATGCTTCCTGTGTCTGTAGCTTTAGGCACTGCTATACTGGAGTTCCTGAATCCTCAAGAGTGAGGGTACATTTTCACCTGGGAATACAGCAGGGGCTCCACTAAACCTGAAGCTATCAGTATGTCTGCCACTTAGTCACTTTGAGATCCTCACACTGGTGGAACAGCAGGCAAAGGAAGCAGTTACTGCATTGTCATCTCTGTCAGGAGGGGCTAGACTTCACAGCTACATAATGGGGCAGGGAATTCACAGAGGGAACTTGGTGTTTCCATGCTAGGTGGTCACAGTAAACAGGAAGTCTGGTAAAGGACTAGGGAACCAAGGGCTCTGTGCCCTTAGTGATGAAGGTGTGAATCATTGTAACAGGCAAGCAACCTAGTACAGCTGAAGTTCTGGCCAAGAATGAGGAACCTCTAAAAAGGCTGGTAGAGGAGAGAAGTAAGAAGTAATTCTGGGCTTGTGCCCAGTGGCAGCAGTGAGGACTAGCTAGCTCCACTGCCCCTCCTGTACTGTGTTTCCTAGAGATTCTTTCTGACCTCCCTCAAAAAGTCCAGAGTGCACTTAATGTGGGCATGCGTGGATCGGCATGGTGAATGGGGTAGATGGAACGGATAGTGCTGGTGCTGTGTCACATCTCCTCTGCACCTCTGCTGGGTCGCGGCAGTGGTGGACAGCTCCACGTGAGCTCAGATCATGTTGACAGCACCCCTCCTCCTGCCTGCACCACAAATCTCTTCGCTTTTCTGCGCTAGGGCCTTCTCCAAAGCTGAAGGAAACTGCTCAGCCCACGTGCAAGTGTAGCCTGAAACTGCAGGGGTATTAACACCCCAGGAGCACCCCTCAACCAGCAGGGATCAGAGCCAGTGGACAAATGCCCCGGGCTTATGTTCTTCAGATAACGAATTACCAGAGGCATTCTGCAGCGTTCTCAGAGGTGGAGTTGGGCTTCTGTGCCTACAGAGGCAACTGCAATGACACACCTGTATATGAGCATTTCCTCCTTTCCTGGCTCACTCTGTTTCCTACTCCAGTTTCCTAGTGTCACCTGAACTCAAGTCCTTGCCTTGGTTTTCTTTTAGAGGATCACAAGCTAAAACATACTCCCATTAAGACCAGAAACAAGACAAGCATGTCTACTATTATTGCTAGTCTCTAACATGGTACTGTCCGTATTTACAAATGAGCTGGCCTACATAGAAAACCCAAATCAATGCAGAATCTGTTAGAGGTAGTATAGGAGTTCAACAAGTACGATATATGTATGATTAATTTATAAAAAAAGTAGTAATTTTCCTTTATGTCAGCAGTAACGAACTAGCAAATATAATGGAAGACAAGATACTGTTCATAGTAGCAATAAAGCCATATTAAAGAACGCATAAAATCCTTAAGAAATTTAAAGAAACACAGGGCATTAAGGAAGTTCTGAATAGATGAAGAGTTATGTTTCTGATATTGTAAAGACGTCAGTTTGCCCCAAACTAATCAATCAATTCAATGCAATTCCAATTACATTTCAGCAGGACTTTTTGCTCTCTTTCCTCCTCCCCTACCCTCATGCCCCGGGACCCATCAAACTTGTTCTGACATTTATATGGAAAAATAACAGTACACAAAAATAGCCTAGTCAATAAAAAGAGGAGAGCACATATGAAGACCCGAGGACATACTACAGAGTCATAATAAAAATTATTGTGCAGGAACATTCAGATGGGTGTAAGAGGCTAAAGGATTCAAAACTAGACACATATATACATGAACCTGAAATATATCAGTGATGCCATGAACTAGTAAAGAAAATGGCTTATTTAATAGAGAGTACTGACATAACTGGCTCAGTTATATGGAGAAAAATACCTATGGACCTTATGCAGAGTTACTCTTAAGATGTATTCAAAGTGAAAGTAAAATTGTAAGTTTAATAAGTAAAAGTTTGTGACCTTACAGAGGTCTCTTTAGAACCCCCAAAACAAAATTACCAGTCTGATGAGAGATACTAACAGTCCAAAGCTGATCAGGGATTAATACTCAAACCACACAAGGAACTTACACAAATCAACAAAATAGACTATGACCCAGTGGAAAAATAGACAATGAACAGAAACACACCTGTTTCCCATTAGATCAAAGTGTACTATTTTAAAGATTTGAATAGGCAATTTACAAAAAGGAGACCCAAATGTTGAACAACTATAACTATATAAGGCAATGTTCAACCTTATTAGGAATCAGAGAAATGCAAAATAAAATGACACCTTATTTCAAAGCCATTCCATTACAAAGATTAGGAAGCTGGATGGTACCAATGCTGGTGAGAGTCTGGAGGGCAACCTGCCAGTTCTGGGTGAAATTAAATGTTTATATACCTGGGACTCAGCATTCCACCTCTTGTTACGTACCCACTGAGGAACTCGTGAAAAGTCGAAAGGGGAATCATGTATGAAGATTTTGAAACAGCAGAAATATTAGAGCCAACCATTCACTATAGGAATGCATAAGTACAATGCAGTGGCTGTACACTAGGAAACACTAATATAATCATCAGAATAACTTACTAGAGGTACCTACTGCAGAAGAAGTAATGTGTCAATCGTTGTTTTTGAACATAAAAAGATGCCTTTTTCAAAGTCTAAGCCTTTACTATTAGTCTCATGATACAAGACAAATTACCCAAGTGCTTCTGCTTAAGAAACAGACATCTCTTACATCTGCTATTGTCTTTATTAAGAAGTAAAGTGCTCAATATTACACATTAATGAAATTCTTGATTGTTGAGAGACTTGCATATGTAACAACTTCTTAATGCTATCAGTATAGAGGGGAAGATGATAGGGGAGGGATGAGGAGGTGATTCTCCATGACTAAAGAAGAAGAAAAATATGCAGCTTACGAGTAAGGAGAAAGGACTCTGAAAAATTTTACAGGTGAAATGAAAAACAGTATGATAATAAGTATCATAAAAAGACTTTCTAGTGACCATAATTGATATATGGCACGTGGTCAATACACATGGATACCACATAAAGGCTGCACTTCAAATTGAAGTTTGTTTACATGTAACAACATGGTACACATACATAAATACGTACACTCAATATCCCTGGAATGCAAACTTTAGTACTTAGTAGTAAAGAACTTTGTGTAGCATACTCAAAAGAAAGAAAAGATGGAGATGAGCCATGGGAAATAACTGTTAAAGAAACCCAATCCGTGTCACTTCTGTAGAAGCCAGCTAGAAAAGGTTGGTTTGCTCATGTTCTCTTTGAAGACTTGACTGACATAGACTACCAGTTAAATAAACAACGATGTGAGTTTAAACTACCGTATTAGAAACAGGCCTCTCTGCTATTCTCCAAGTGAGAGTTATTCACCAGCACTGCATTCTCTCTTGCTCTCAAGGGTCAGCTTACTCAGTTTTGAAAAATAAGATTTTCAGTTTTTGTTGAGAAATAGGTTTCTTCCCCATAAATTTGGTGAGGCCCTCTCCTAATGAAAAAACAAAACAAAACAAAACAAAACAAAAAACTGCTCTGCAAACTCAAACTTTAGCTTATACCTTCTCATAATGGTTGAACTTCCAAATAACCAAAACTCCTTTTCATTAAATTGAGCTCCACTTGGGTTATAAATTCTAGTTTTGAAATGCAGGATCAAGAGTGTTTGAGTTCTGTGTTCTTAAAATGGTATAAAACTCAAACCTTAGTTTTATAATATTTTATATACATTTCAAAATTCCTTAATATTTTGTTTAAAATGAACATATTTGCTCAGTTAAAACGTTCAGTATATCCTAAAAAATTTACTAAGTTGATCTTCCTAGATTAGTTACATTAAATTCAGTTGCAAATAAGTTGAGCCACATGGGAAAACGACTGTATGGATATATCTTTATACAAAACTAATTATTAGAAAAAAATCAAATTTAGTGATTTGGCTCCTTCCAATTCTACTGTGTTATAGTCAGAGGTGACATTTTAACCCACAATTGATCTTTAGTGGTTTCATGCAGCTCATTTCAAATGAGAGTGAAAACAGTGTAAAAATTAAGAGAAATGGTTAGTCCCCCAGGCATTAGATATGATAAAATAACAAAAAAGCATAGTGTTCAACATTTATCGTAACCATTCGTACAAATTCTAGCATAATGACTACATACCCATTCTATGGTTTGGGGTTCTTTTCTAGCTCATCTTTTAGAAAAGTGTACCCCAGGAAGGTAGTTGAAATAGAAGGCTCCTTTCTTAAAGCTATGTATTAAGCCCATGAACGAAGCCTCAGTGGAAAGGAATGCCCCTATTTTCCCTTCACACACTCGGCAAAAATGACAATACTGATTTTTGTGATTGGAAATAAAAAACTCAGAAGCCTTTTCACAGTTCTTTTTTAGCTTTAAAAGGCTACTTCATTGTCAACTGAGGAGACTCAGTTATGGTACCAAGTGGGCATACCACTCAAGATACTTTACAAAGATTTTCTTTTCTGTACTCAATATTTACACCTGGATTTCTTATATGAGAAAAAGAAAAAACATCTTCTTTGATCCATGGGCAAAGTTTACCTAAAATAAATTAAAGTGCAGAAGAATTAACGATTGGTCACAAAGACCGGCATCATACGGTGGTCAGGGCTTATAAATAGTGTACTTGTCGCGGCAACTCAGGACAGTCACCTTCTCACCTGTTAAGAACACATATAGTAGCACATGTCCTACACGTGGATATTGGAACTCCCGTTTCCCCCTCCACCTTCCATTCCTTCAGCAGATTGGGAGGAAGAAGCGGGGGAGCTCCTGGGGCGAGGCTGACCATTTGGTCCCACAGGTGTGCCTAAACCGTGACTTATTTGGGAAGCTGCATCATCGGATTCCCAGCGTTCCAACTCTTCCCGCACTAGTCGTTCCATCTGTTCCCTGTGGATTTCACTGTCACGACCCAGCCTTTCATCCTAATAAAGGAAAGAAACCAAGAGGTTGAGGCAGAGTGACGCATCCTCTTGTACTTAGAAATTGCCTTAGGAAATTTGGGGACCCAATAATCTGTACTTAGGTAAGGCTGGAGCAATAACACCAGCCTTAATAGCAATTCTGAGAATCACTGGAGTAATTTGTTTTGCTTAATTCTGTAGTCCAGTGAAGGCAGTAGCATCAGTGTGAGGAGTATTAAGAAAGTAACACCTCTGGGTTATCATTTTATCTGCACTCATCTGCAGGTATGGAGAAAAAAATCCTCTCAGATTACGGGTTACAAACTATGACCCTGGTATTTTATAGAATCAGGGTGTTTCTGTTTCAGATGACCACTGACCTCAGCCACTCCATCCAGCAGCCTTCCCAGCACCTCCCTTCTCTTCAGTTTGGCCCGCTCCATGATCTCCAGCTTCACGATCACAGCATCAATCTTGGACACAATGCTGCCGATGGAGTGCTCCATTCGGTCCACCCGTCTCACTAGGCTGCAGGAAACGCAGTTGAGAGGGGGCAAAGCCACCTTGTGTTGTTGGCTTTTCGGCCCAGTTGGTTTGTCAAATGGAAATGCTAAGATTTTTTTTTTTTCTTAAACAATATTATAATCTAAAACACTTTCTAAATGGTCTCAAACTTTAGAGATAAACTCTTATACACTGCTGGTGGGAACGCTAACTGGCACAACCTTTTTGCAAGTCAACACTGTATCAGAAGTATGCCTATCAGAAAAAGGTATGCCTAGTCTTTCTTTCAGATATTCCATTTTTTGAAAAGTTTTAAAGGACATAAGTATATGCGTAATTTTTGGCTACAAGGATATTCCCGAGGGTTCTGCTTATTAATAGTGGGTCACTGAAAAATGGTTACTTTAAAAATTAATAGATGATTGCTTAAATATATTATTCTTCATCTATACAACAGAATTCTAAGAAGACACCAGAAATTATATTGTGACAATATTTAATGCAATAGAACGATGTCCACATTCTAATGATGAAATAGAATGATGTCATCTATAATGTAAATAAAGCAGTTAGAAAATAGTATGCTCACTTATGATCCTATCATTTTGAATAAACAAAATGTTATATAAATACTTTAAAAACATTTAATAGGAGACAAAACTTCTGGAACGGTGGCATGAGAGCCCTGGAGGCCCTCTCCTCATCGAAACAACCATAACTTGTGAGAATTATTCTTTTTTTTTTAATTTCTGGAAATTTTCTTAAGGGCATACAACAAACGAAGAAGCTTTTACTTAAGAAAATCCACTAAAGCAGCTGCGCAGCACAGGGGATCAGCTCTGTGCTTTGTGACCACCTAGAGGGGTGGGATAGGGAGGGTGGGAGGGAGACGCAAGAGGGAGGAGATATGGGGATATATGTCTATGTATGGCTGATTCACTTTGTTATAAAGCAGAAACTAACACACCATTGTAAAGCAATTATACTCCAATAAAGGTGTTAAAAAAAAAAAGAAAGTCCACTAAATTTCAGTAAGAAGAATAAGAGTGAGTGACATTGGAGCCACAATCTGCCGTCTTTCTCTCCTGCTCCCTAGATCAGTGTGACAGAGCTCCACTAGGGGTGGGTGCAGCAAAGAGCAACCACCCCTATCCCGTCAGCTCCTAGTGGAGGGCTACACTATCTCCCAGGGAGGGGCAGGCTGCCAGTATTTCTCATCCCTATGCCTCCACCTCCAAATCCACAATGCAGAGGCTCTAATCCAGGCAAGAGTGGATGAGAGGTAGAAGGCTCTTCTCTTCCACTCAACTTCCAATTGTAGGGTGGATTTTCCATGCTGGGAGAGGTAAGCTGAGAACGCCAAAGGCTGCCATCCCAGCCCAGTGCCTTATTCATGAAGCAGGGGTGTCACCGTGAGAGAGAGAGAGATGGGCCAGCCACTAGCTCTGGAGCAGTGGCACAGAAGTTTTGCCTAGAGGGGGCATCAGGCCATAGGACAGAGCTCCAAAGCTTCCCCAAGTGAACTTGCTTTAATTTGGTATAAACTGTGGGTAAATTCAAGCCTAAGAGTGCTCTTGAAAACAATGGAGACTGTGGTGATAAGCAGTTAAGAGGAGGCTGGTCACTTCATGAGATCATCAAGTTAAACTGTTTACCGGCAAGCTTACCAGAGAGAACCAGGGAAAGAGATAGCTAAGAAGACAGCTAAAGACTGGCTTCAAAACCTACCCCTGCAAAGGGACCTGAATTTCACTGGATCACACTGTGAAGAAATTTGTATCCCAAGACATTATTGAAAACAATAGGCCAATCAGCCAACAATTAGCAGAACTGAAGAGGTAGACGTTAATATCAACAGAGGCAGAAGGCTTAACAGAGAGAAAAAGGAAAAAGGAAAAGGCAGTGCAAGGGAAAGACAAGGCAAGCCCTGCTAAAACCTGTCTTCCCAGGATGACTATGTGCATGGTCAGGGTGTGACCTCTAAGACGTGACATCAGCAGCTTCACAATGTGGGGGATATAGACTTCACTAAAAAACAAACACACAGATGACAACAAAAACAAGCTCTGGGGGGAAGGGGAATTTATACATATATACAATATTGTTTAACATCCCCAGCTTTCAAAAAAAAAAAAAAATTACGAGACACAAAGGAAAAGGAAAATGTGACCCATACACAGGAAAAAAAAAGCAGGCAATAGAAACTGCCTTTGAGAAGGCCCAGATACAGATAGACTCAGTAGACAAAGAAGTCAAAGTAGCTGTTGTAAACACATTCAAAGAACTAAATGAAATCATGCATAAAGAAAAATAAAGGACAGTATGATGGTGTTGCCTCATCAGATAGAGAATATCAATAAAGGGAGAGAGATTGTTAAAAAGAACCAAATAGAAATTCTGGAGTTGAAAAGAATAAGAAATGAAATGAAAAATGCACTAGAGGGTCTCAAGACTACATATGAGGCAGCAGAAGAAAAACCAGCAAACCTGAAGATAGATGGGCAGAAACTATGCAATCTAAAGAACAGAGAGAAAAAAGAATGAAGAAAAATGAACAGAGCCTAAGAGAAACGTGGGATACCGTTACAACCCCAGCTTACAACTCCCACATAATGGGAGTCCCAGAAGAAAAGGAGAGAGAGAAAGGAGCAGAAAAACATTTGAAGACATAATGGTCGAAAACTTCCTGTATTTTGATGAACGTATTTATGCATCCAAGAAGTTTAATAAACTCCAAGTAGGATAATTGCAAAGAGATCCACACTCAGATATATAGTAAAAATACTGAAAGACAAAGGCGAAGAAAAAAAATCTTGAAAGCAGCAAGAGAAAAATGACTTGTCACATACAAGGGAACCTCAGTAAGACTAACATCTGTCTTCTCATTAGAAACAATGGGGGCCAGAAGGTAATGAAGGTGAAATTAAAATATTCCCAGATAAAGAAAAACTGAGAGAATTCATGCTAGCAGGCCTGCCTTAGAAAAGATACTAAAGGAAGTTCTTCGGGCTAAAAGCAAGTGATTCCAGATAGCAATTAGAATCCACATAAAAAAACAAAGAGCACTGGTAACGGTAATTACTTAACTATAAAGGATAGTATAAATGCATATTTCTTCTTTTTTCTCTTAACTTATTTAAAAAGCAACTGCAGAAGACAATATGTACATACTTATATTATTGGGTCTATAACATAAAAATGTAATAGTATATTTGATAATGACAGGACAAATGAGGTAGGTAAGAGCAAAGTTGCATTGGAATACAGAAATGATATCAGATAGTAACTTGAATCCACAGGAACGAATGAAGAGAACCAGGAACGGTAAGTAAGAAGGTTAATACAACAAACTCCATATACTTATCTCTTGTTTCTTGTCTCAGCTCCTTTAAGAGACATACAATTATATAAAGTGATAATTATAAGAATGTAATGTTGGGTTTGTAATACACATAGGTAAATGTGTATAATAATGGTACAAAAAGGAAAAGGAGTTGATAGTTATATAGAAATGATATTCCTATATCTCATTGGATTAATTAACTTAGTATAAATATGGAGTAGATTCTGATAAGTTGATTTGTATATGTTACATCCTAGAGCAGCCACTAAGAAAATAACTAAAAAATATTGTGAAAAAAATTAAAGGAATTAAAATGTTACACCAGAAAATATTCACCTTATGTAAAAGAAAGCAGCAAAGAAGGAAAAGAGGAAAAAAAAGACCTATAGAAAACAAAAAATAAAATGGCAACGCTAAATCCAACTATAGCAATAATAACATTAAATATAAATGGAGTAACCATTCTAATTAAAAGGCAGATGTTGTCAGACTGGATAAAAAGACCAGATCCAACTATATGCTGTGTAAAGGAGACACACTTTAGATTCAAAGATACAAACAGGTTGAAAGTAAAAGGATGCAAAAAGATATATCATACAAAAAGCAACCATAAGCAAGTTGGAGTTGCTATAGTAATGTCAGACAAAAAAGACTTTAAGACAAAAAAATTTACTAGAGATAAAGTAGGACATTTTATAATGAAAACAGGGTCAATCAATTAGGAAGATACACCAATTAATTATAAACATATATGCACCTAACAACAGAATTCAAAATATACAAAGTAAAACCTCACAGAAATGAAGTCGACAGTTTAATAATAACCGCTGGGGAATTTAATACCCCACTTTCAAAAAGTGGATAAAACTAGGCAGAACAACAAGGAAATAAAAGAACTGAATAACACTAAAAACCAAGAATACCCAAAAAACATCTATAGAATATGCCACTCAACAACAATAGAACATACCTCAAATGCACATGGAACATTCTCCAGGACATACCATATGCTAGGTCATAAAAACATAAAAAAATGAACACATGTAAATGGAGACACCAAAATGTTAACTGACATTTTTGGTTGCTGGGAATATGAGAGATTTTAATATTTTCTTTTGTTTTTCTTCATTTGCTAATTTCCCTATAATGAACACATTACTTTTATAAAAAGAAAAAACACCAATAAAAGTTATAAAAAAAGAACTGATGATCAGTAATGGAAAAGACAAATTGAGAGAGGTGGGAGGAACTACTTAGTGTCATTTTGACTCCTGTCAACTCAAATTCTGCCAATTCCTTTATACTTACACTTGAAACTCTTCATAAGAAACCCCACTGGAGATGCTTCCCCTCCTTCTGGAGCTATGCCCACTGTCTTCATCATCATCCTCCTCAGAGTCGTCCAGGCTTCGAGGGAAACTTCGGCTGCTCATGGGGCGTGGTAAAGAGCTGTGATCCAAGTCCAGGTCCTCCTGAAGAACATGGTATCACTGAGTGATGAGCAGGAACCCGTAGACTCCACAGAAGCTTCACGGAGGGCTTGGGCAAATGGGAAATGGGTGTGTGCCACTTACCCAGGATTTCTGTGAGGTTAACACCAGACTGTGACTCTCACACTTTTCAATTTTAGATTGGCAAATTTTCAAAACACATTTTAATGACCAGCAAGAAGTTGCTAACTTTTTGTTTGGACAAGAAAGAACAGTAAAAATAGAGCAAAGCAAAGAAAAAAGTAAATGAAGAAATATGTTATCATCTTTTCATAAAAGTTAACACATGTAATAGCTACAAAGTAAGGAAGGATACAATCTTAGAATAAGAATTTTATTAAATACAGCCATGTGAAAATATTACTCATTGTCTTCTTGTTCATATTTCACTACGACTGAAGTTTTTCACCTATTGGCACTGTTCAGTAGAGCAGTATTTAGAAACCACTGTTCTGTACTGTCTCCTCATAGGAAACTAACTTTTTTGCGTGACGTTAATTTGTATTCTCTGTACCTCAATTACCACGGCTTTTTTGGGGTTTTTTGGTTTGTTTAACCATTTATTTATTTATTTAATAAATGTATTTATTTTTAATTATTTATTTTTGGTTGCATTGGGTCTTTGTTGCTATGCACGGGGCTTTCTCTAGCTGCAGCGAGCGGGGGCTACTCTCCGTTGTGGTGCGCGGGCTTCTCACGGCGGTGGCTTCTCTTGTTGTGGAGCACGGGCTCTAGGTGCGCAGGCTTCAGTAGTTGTGGCACGCAGGCTCAGTAGTTGTGGCTCACAGGCTCTAGAGCGCAGGCTCAGTAGTTGTGGCGCACGGGCTTAGTTGCTCTGTGGCGTGTGGGATCTTCCTGGACCAGGGCTCGAACCCGAGTCCCCTGCATTGGCAGGCGGATTCTTAACCACTACGCCACCAGGGAAGCCCTTAACCATTTATTTTTAAAGTTAAAGCTTTAAATTATTTTTTCTGATTATAAAAGCTCATGTAAGTTTATTTTTAACAGTTTCATAGTAAGTATTCAAATGGAAGGCAGCTGTTAGTTTTACTTTATTATAAATGGTAATTTAAAGAACAACTAATTAATTTTATCTCTCCTGAGAAATCTTTTTTTCCCATTCTCATGGACATTGTGAAGTATATAACTACTCAGGTTTCCCCTCAAGTGGCTTACTAGAAAGCTTAGGGCTAAATTTGTTGCTCAGTCTTACTAAGCATATGGATTTTTGGGGAATGCATTTTTTTTTTAGTTTCATTCACATTCAGTTTTATATCTCAGTTTTGTTTTGCTTCACTCTTCTTTTTTTTTTACATTTATGCTAACATTGCATTTTAATATATACATTTTTAACTTTTTATTTTCTATTGGAGTATAGCCAATTAACAATGTTGTGACAGTTTCAGGTGCACAGCAAAGCAACTCAGCCATACATATACATGTATCCATTCTCCCCCAAACTCCCATCCTTTTTGGAGTAAGCAGGGTACTCCTACATCAACTGCGAGAGAGAGAGAGAGAGAGAGAGAGAGAGAGAGAGAGGGAGAAGGAAAGAGAGAAGACACACACGCACATGCTCTCAGTAACCCACTACTTAGTAAGGTGTTTGAAACATGGTAGGTAATGAATCAATCGTGTTCTCCTAAACTAGACCCACCCTCTCTTTTTCCAGGTCGTCTCTCATCTGCTGGTGCTCATGTTCAGTCAGTTCTTGGTCTCCATCCTGGTCGTACTTTGTGAATATTGCCTCAATCTCTGCATCAGTATGGCCCTTCCTGAAATGAGTGAGAGGTTACAGATGAACTCATTCACGTACATGGTCCAACCCAAACACAGAGACATCCACATGCAGGAGGAAATGAGAAACTGCTGAGTCAGGGCCAGTCCTCCTCTTACAATACATTCCAGAAAGACACCCACCTCTGAAAAAGAAGTGTCTTCATGAGCACTTGGGTCAGCTTATCACCAAGGATTTATCTTTACATAAGGACTTTCCCAGGGCCACAGAAATTGTGATTCTTACCCTTTGAGATCTTGTCGAAGTTCATCAAAGTTTAACTTGCCTCCCCCTTGCCGGAGACTCTCTGAAATGTCATCCACAGTATTTTTCTTCAGTTTTAGTTTGACCAAGGCTTTATGGTAGCCCTGTTGGAAAGAAAAGACTTGGTTTAGTTTGTCCTCCTTTTGCATTTGCTCTGCCTTCCAATTACAGTGGTAACTACTGTAAACCCAGTGACAAGAACAGTGCCTGATGTAAGTGGGCCACAAAACAAGTATGTGTTGGATGAATGATGGATGCATCCCGAGTTGTCTGTGAAGCTCTTGTGGGAGAGTTATATGGGAAGAGTCAGGGTCTTTCCATAAATCAAGAACTAGAGGCCTTTGGGTTTGTATTCACGTTTAGGTTACAGGAATGAAAATCACTATGTTCCACAGCTGTCTGTCTCAGAATATGTAGGAATGTGCAACAGTTCTTAAGAAAACTAAGAAACCTGAGTCATGGATTAATTATTTTCTATATTATTTCATAGTTGGTAATTTCCTTACATATGTCACGTGTGTAAAATAATTTTGGTGACATGGAGATGAGGATCTTTCACTAATACATTGCAGGCAGACCTTGCTACGCATGGCAGCATGGGGCTGTGCAAACCACCATGCAACTGTGTGAAGCGATGCAAATGATCAACAGGAAAAATTATGATTGTTCTGTGACCTTTAAAACGTCTGTCAAAATGTTAAAACGTTAAAAACTCCCTTAGTGTTGGTTATAAATTTTACGGAAATTTAAAAGACAGTAATATGAATATTTTAGTATGTTGACATTTTCAACAGTAGAAACACTGAAAATTAAAGTTTTACTTCTTTGTTAAAAAACTTATCCAGAGCAGTTTGAACAGCGCTTGCATTCTTCTTGTTGTTGTGTAACTTACAGTACAGAGTGAGCATCTTTTCTACGTCTTGATGAGTTATCATAATCCTTTCTTAACCTGTATCTGCTTCCAACATTTTATCCCTCGCACTTTCAAAGCTGTGAAACATCTCCAAGAGCTCCTTCGATGTGAAATTTGTTGCCAGTGTGATTTCCTCTGAGACATCGTCATCCTACTCATCACAGCCACTTTCCTCATTTATGTTGATAAATTTGCCTTCACTGAGCTCTTCTGGCTGCCATCTAGCTCTCAAATGGTGGCAGTGTCAACACTCCCGTGGCCAGCTACGTATTTCTTCTGTAAATCCATTACGTTTGCTTTTAATTTCACTTCCAGTGTTGTCATTCCTTGTTTCTTTCCTATACTTTCTTCTTTGCTGGCCTATTCTCTATTTTAATTATGCATATTTGTAAAATGTCACATGGTTTAATCACTGGGAGAGAAGGACACAACACAACTACAAGTTTTGTACGTAAACTGAGTAGCAGATGCTCAGTGACCATCCTTGACTTTGAAAGAAGTGACATTACTAGTCACTGATTATGATGATGCACATCTGTTATTTATGTAACGATCTGTAGAGCTAGTAGTGAAGTTTGTCCTTCGTGCTATTACTCACAGTTAATATACGATAATAACTGAAATGTACTGTGATAATTGAAAGTGAAGTTTGTACTTTATGCTATTACTTACAGTCAGGATACTGTAATAACTGAAATCTGAACTATGCTGAGAGGCTCGTATTACTTAACTGAAATCACTGATATTGTGCACATCAGAACCAAAGTACAAAGTGAGGGTTGCTTGTATTACCCTGGGGATTTGCTAGAATGTAATCAACTATTATGCAAAATTCAGGGTAACACAAATGTTAGGTCCTGCCCAAGGGACTTTGTTTTACACAGCGGAAGTTCTCTGTTTCAACATGATTCAGACAACATTGTCCTGTGGTTTGAACCAAACAGAAAAATATTATGGTTAAGGAGCCACTGTACGTTAGCTGAACGATGACAGGGAACAAGCTGTGTACTTCAGATGTAGCTATTTGTTGTTGCTTAAGTTTTATATTTTAAATCAAGCATAGAAGTCACATCAAGAAGAACAAAGCTGCCCAGCTTTCCTGTCCTGCCCCTCCATTTAACAAACGCTTCCTGAGAAGGTACGTAAGTGAAAGTTCTCAGGCCCTTAGGTCGTGGCCTTGCTCCAAGGACTTTTTCCTTTGACTATTTTAAAACTTCCCTGGGGCTTCCTCGGTGGCGCAGTGGTTGAGAGTCCGGCCCGCCGATGCAGGGGACGCGGGTTCGTGCCCTGGTCCGGGAAGATCCCACACGCCGCGGAGCGGCTGGGCCCGTGAACCATGGCCGCTGAGCCTGCGCGTCCGGAACGTGTGCTCCGCAACGGGAGAGGCCACAGCAGTGAGAGGCCCGCGTGCCGCAAAAAACAAACAAACAAACAAACAAAACTAACAAAAAAACTTCCCTGGAAGGTCAGGGTAAATAAAGAGTGAACAACAAAATATTTGCCTCTAAAACGTCTTTCCTTTTTTTTTTTTTTAAATCGTAATTAAGATAGAAGAAGGGAAAATGTCTTTATGTAACCTTCCCTTCCCGTTTCTGCTGAACTCTGGATCTGAAAGTGACAGCCGACTACAGAAGATATCAAAATAAAGGGGACGAACCCGGCAGCTCAGCTCTTAAGAGGCAAAAGAGATTATTAAGAATTTAATTCTAGGGCACGAAAGGATTCCCAGAATTTAAGTTCAAGCTAGCATTGTATCCATCTCTATCTCCAACATAGAGAACATTTAAATTGTTCCTGGAACATAGCAATCTACGCTTAATTTTAAGTGGTGCCGATGGGTCAGTGTTGATTTGGCAATCTGGCTGAAACAGTGTTCATTTTATATAGAAAATAAATCGGTTCTGAGAATTAGGGCTTGTCGTACCTTTCTGACAAGATCGGAGAGTTCCATTTCAGCTTTCTGCTGGGCCAGATCAGATTTAACTTCAGAGTAGGTATCACTGATGATGGCCAAAAACATATTCTGTTTGTAAATCAAAGGAAGACAGAGATTAAGGAAGAAACCTCAATATATGTTGTTAACATCAATCTGAGATTTGAGGTCTTTTTTTTTTTTTTTGAACGATTTGAGTATTTTATGAAGTCATCAATTAACAGCTTTGCTACCAAATTCTTTGGGACAAGTAGTTTTTCCATTGTCATGGCAAGGGAAAATGCAACATGTATTCTTACTTACAAAACCATACACTGATATATGCTGCAAAGAGAGACAATAATGAAATAGAACAAAATATTAATGTATTTACCTAGGAACGGTGAGATTATTTTATTATTGTTGCTTATCTATGTTCTCTACATTTTTTCATCTGACATGAATTATTAGAGGTGTAGAACTCTAAATAGCTCCTCAAATTTCAACAGTCAACACAGACACGTGGAATTCTATGCTTATTCCAAATATTGTTATAATAGTTGAGATTCCAGAACATATTTTAAGGAGATAAAAAGACCTCTGCAAACAGAAACATGGTAGGCCTAGTAGAAAGAGAGGCAAGAAAAGCTTAGTGCTAAAGACAGAGAGAGACTTTGGAGTCAAGCAAACTTGGGTTTCTGTCTTGGCGCCGCAAGACTACATTGTGTAACTCTTCCACTCCTAATTTGAAAATCTGTTTGTTTTTACATTTATAAAATGGGAGAAATAGTAGTACCTCCCCTACAGATTTGTTGTAAGGATTAATGAGTTCATCTACGTAAAGTGCTTAGGACAGGGCCTAACGGATGGCAAGTGCTACATAATTTATAGCTATTATTATTATTCAGTGGTGGCTAGTTCATTATCCCGACTTGTCCCTTCCCCACTATAATGGGTTGTATTTCTAACACCTGTTTCCAGCGGGTTTTCTCAAAGCACCACACCCACTGATCAGGCCCTTCTTTAACCTGCTCCTCCATTGTTTTTCCTTTTTAGCATGTAACTATGGTTTGTGACTGTACAGTTGAGTACTACGTCTGTTCTCCCCACAAGTCTGCAGAATCTTCATGAGGGGAGGGTTGGTATCTATTTTCCTTACCACTTGCATCCTTAGTACCCAGCACATTGCCTGGAATATCGTGGCTCAGCAAATATTTATTGAATGACTGATGAATGAACAAATGAGAGCTCTATTATTTGAATGAGCTACTAAATCTCTATGAATTAAGGAGGAATACCATTTAAGATTCTGTAGCAGAAATGAGAACAGAATATAAAATACACGTAAGTTCCTGGCTTAATGCTTGATTCTAAGGGCAGACAGCTGCAGTCAGTGGACCATCTCCCCACCTTCGTCCATCCAACACAGGCATCTAATGTTTCATTTCTGTTTCCAAATGATGGTTAGCTAATGCCTGCAAGTGTCTTAGTTGAAATGGATTAAAGTGTGTGTCCTCTGAAGAGATTCCAAAAAATGGAAAGTGACTGAGAATGGCTCTCGAAGGTGTGGGGAGAGGAAGTTCACCTCGTCTCCATCCTGTCTCACAAGCTTCACTTCATTGTGGGATGGACTTTGCAACAGGAGGTCTTTCCCTGTTGATGGCAGGGCTTTTGCCTCCTGACTCAGCTGAGCCTCTGCACGCCACTGTGGCTTTTTAAGTGGCGGCAATACATTAACACCCAGCAGTCATCTCAGAACAGTGGCCAGCCCCTGCACTTGGCTTGCCATTAAAAAAAAAAAAAAAAAAATCTGTGTTGACAGTAGCCTCCCCTCTCTCTGGAGGGTACAGGGAGAACAGTTCCTTTTTGTGCAGTGGTACAAATAAATATTTCAGTATAAAGACAAAAACTAAGAGCTTTTCACGTTCTAGTGATCGATCTGATAAAATGACTGAATAATGTAGGTGCACTGCCTACTAGAGGACAACATTCAAACAAGCCCACATTTGAGCATTTCCAGTTGCCACCATCACGTCCCTCCCTTGGCAGACTGACCTACAAAGAACACTTAGGTGGCCTGAGATTTTTATTCTCTTAGTAGAGATTCAGGGATTCAGCTGCTCCAGAATTCAAAGTACTACCAATGTTAGAGAGTAACAAAGGCTTACTCTTCCCTCTACTTTTTCTTTAATATATAACAGGAAAGAGAAACTTTTAAGAGGCTTAAGTTTAAAACTAATCAGGATACATGCATACAGCAAGATATAAATGGATTTGCATGCTATTCCTGACTCTTTCAGTACCATTAAAGTACATCTAATTCTCAATCAGTAAATACGTATACTTAAGCACTAAATACCTGGACCAACTCTGGAGCTCTTACAACTGAATTAATGAACTTTATACAAAGGATCTTTAGAAAATCGATTAAAAATGGAAACAATGTTTTTTTTCTTAAAATGGTTAAGATTTTATTTTCTTAAGGAAAATCTTAAGTGTTAGCGTTTAAATGAAAAATACCCATGCCTAGGTTAAGCTAACTTAATTTAATACTTTCTTAGTGGAGTGGACAAATAAATGTATAAATGTTCACATGAAGAAAAAAATGCCTTTTAAAAAATCTGAATTAATTTAAGGCCAAAATGTTAAAAATGTGCATCTGTACCAAATCAAAAGAATAAAAGAATTATTTTTGAAAATAATACTTAAAGCCATTTCTATTCATTGTGAGATTTAGTTTTAAATTAAAATTTGAATTTTTTTGTAGGCAGTCTCTAGATATATTAAATATGAGTAAGTTAAAACAACCTATCTTGATCTTGAGACGCAATAATTCACTCAAATGTTACTCCTGACACCCTGCAACTGGCTTGTTTTGTCAGTTTCTATTTTTTTAAAGACAAGAAGAAGGAGAGAAATGAAAAGTCACTCAAGCAAGTGACCATGAAAGTGCTGACATTCGTGTTTAAAAAAAAGCATGTAAGCGTATTCTACTTCTTAAAGGGCAAAGCACTATTTTAGGTAACTATAAATTTGCACTTGACCTACTTCTTTTTTTGCATTGAGTACATAGATAAATGAAAGGTCATGGAAAAAATATTTGGTGAAGACTTAAAACTGTGAATGCGTGAGAAGTAAAATAAAATATGTTTCCTAATATCTACGTTCTTTCTACTTCCTGAGTCTTTAAAAAATTGATAGGGAGGGCTTCCCTGGTGGCCCAGTGGTTGGGAGTCCGCCTGCCGATGCAGGGGACACGGGTTCGTGCCCCGGTCCGGGAAGATCCCACGTGCCGCGGAGCCGCTGGACCCGTGAGCCATGGTCGCTGAGCCTGCGCGTCCAGAGCCTGCGCTCCGCAACGGGAGAGGCCACAGCAGTGAGAGGCTCGCGTACCGCAACAAAAAACAAAAAACAAAAAAACAAAACAAAAAGTTGATAGGGAACAAAGTGTGAGAGAAAAGAAGAGATGATGATTTATGATGGTGACATATGAAGTTTAAACCACCTCAGTATAAACAAAAGTGTACATACCAAAAGAATGAAGAACATAAAGAACACAAATGTAGTGAAATAAATTGGTCCCAAAACTCGATTAGCTTCCTCAATCTCTGCGAAGTTGACATCACCCAAAATGATACGGAATTGAGTGAAGCTAGAAAAACAAAACAAAGCACAATACCACAATACAAAAACAAAGAAATGCCCAGCATTCTTTTGACATAACATTTCTTAAAAGATGATTGCATACTTTTGGACCTTTTGGATTTTTAATCAGTGTGGAAAGCTGCCAAATAACAGAAAACTGTCAACCCCTTTGGAAAACTCTTGTTACTTATATGAGCCACTAAAGCCTTCTAGAATCAAAATAATATGCTTTCTTGCTAAATATGTTATTTCCATTTGGTGAAAAGAAAATCTATTATTAGATGACTTATAAAGCAATAGGCTCTAAGAAATTAAAACATAATCTGGGTAAAATATGATAACTCTAAACCTTCACAATGGTCACCCTGAGTCTAAATTTAAAATCTCGTAAGAAAAAAAGATTCTTGAAGGATAGTCAAAACTGTACATGTATGAAGATGCACTATTTCAATGCACTTAAAGTGGGGTTGAGAATTGTTGCGTGTTGCCAGATGCTGGGTCTTAATCAGTACAGTTTGTTTCCATTCCTGACTTTCATCAGATAGCAACATTAATTAGGGGTCCCCGTGCACAAAGCCCCATAAACTTCTATTATCATGATCATCTTATTTCCTAACTAACTCCTTTCTACGTGACATGGAAGTCTGAAACGGTTTTTCATATCCTATTTGAGAACTTTGGAAAAAGACTGAAAATTCCTGTATTGGTTTGAGCTTCTCCTAGAATATTAGAAATACCCTTTTTTTCTTCGAAAATAGGCTGAAGTTTGAAGTTTATGGCAATATTATTTAATAGGAATAAAAGTATAGGCAAAGGTCTCTTAAATGCTACCATCTGCATTTGGTGCTAAGAAGACCTCAGTCTTTGGAAAAGAGTTGGCTTACTATAGCTGTTCTTCTATATCTTACTACTTTCGGGCTCTGTCTTAAACATTAGCATTTCAGAAGGTATTGTCATCTTTGCATTGATGGGTCAATGTTTCTGGGAAAGAGAATTAATTCTCACTTTAAACAACTACTTTTAAGTACCTGGTAGTTAAATAGCCACCATGAAGATTTCTTTAACCTTGAGATGGCAGTACTATCTATGATTAAATTTTTCTTCTTAATGTCACATATACTTACATACACTCTTGGAAAGTACTGAAGTCATCAACCTGAGTGCCAAAGACAAGGTACGCCAACTGAGCATATGCTAAGAAAATAATGAAGAACATAATTGCAAAGCCAAAGAGGTCTTTGGCACACCGAGACATGGTTGTGGAGAGCTGACTCATGGTCCTGTTAAAGTTGATGAATTTGAAGAGCTGTAAAAGAGAGGGGAGATGATATACGAAGATGAATGAGTAAACAAACTGTGGTATATACATGTGACGGATCATTATTCAGCCCTATAAAGAAGGAAATTTTGATTCATGCTACAACACGAATGAAACTTGAAAGCACTGTGCTAAGTGAAATAAGCCAGACACGAAAAGACAAATATTGCATGATTCCACTTATGTGAGGTACCTAGAGTAGGGAAATTCACAGAGACAGAAGGAGAATAGAAGTTACCAGGAGCCGCAGGGCAGGGGAAATGGAAAGTTAGTGTTGAATGGATAAAAAAGTTGCAGCTGGGATGATGAAAAAGTTCTGGAAATGCACAGTGGTGATGGTTGCACAACATTGTGAAGGTACTTAATGCCATTGAGTTGTACACTTAAGAGTAGTTAAAATGGAAAATTTTGTTCTATATATCTATATATTTTACAACAAAAAGAAAAGAAAGGACAAAAATGACTTGCTTTTTTTTCAAAGCCAGCCGCTTATATTTTCTCATTTATAGTGAAAACAAGTTAATTATAATTCAAATGAGCATTGATATTTTTCCCCTAGAAAGATTAAAACAAAGGAGAAAACCCCCCACAAATGAAAGCTAGCTAGATAAACGACAAGGACCTGCTGTGCAGCACAGGGAGCTCTACTCAACATCTTGTAATGACCTATAAGGGAAGAGAAGCTAAAAAGAAGAGATGTATGTACATCTGTATGGAACTGAATCGCTTTGCTGTACACCTGAAACTAACACGACATTGCAAATTAACTGTCCTTCAATAAAAACAGAAAGAGTTAACCTAAAAAAACACTAGTTAAGGGACTTCCCTGGCGGTCCAGGGGTTAAGACATCACCTTCCAATAGAGGGGGTGTGGGTTCGATCCCTGGTGGGGGAGCTAAGATCCCACATGCCTGGTGGCCAAAAAAAACCAAAACATAAAACAGAAGCAATATTGTAACAAATTCAACAAAGACTTTAAAATTGGTCTGCGTCAAAAAAAAAAAAAAAAATCTTTAAAAAGAAAACACTAGTTAAGAAAAACCTCCAGAAAATACTTATTGTATATTAACAGTCATTTCTTGTGCATCAACTATGTGCCAGGCATTGGCCAGGGCTTGGAGTGAGGATTTGAACCTGGCTCTATCTGACTGCACAGCCACACGGCGCATTTCTGTAGACAAGGCACAGAGAATGCTGCCCGGGTTCGGCAGCTCGAGCCCAGAGGGCAGGACAAACCGCACGGCTCTAGCTAGGTGTCTCGGTGGAAGGAAGTGGGGAGATCCGTTAGAAGCTGAGTTCCAATCTCTGCCTTAAAGAACTTAATGGTTCACAAGGTCTTGGGGGCAAGATATTTACAGGCGAAGCACTAAATAAGACGAACACCCTGAGGCACACACTGAAAGGAAATCTCTAGAATTTTACTTAAAGACCTCTTATAAAGCGCTTCTGGTCACAACAAAATGTTTCTGACAGTTGCTGTAATCACATTACTTAACACAATTCCTAGTAGTATTTCTATGAGATCTTGATGATTGTTCTGTTTTGTGGTAAAGGTATGGTACGTTAGTGATGGTTTCTCTTGAACGAACATGTAACTGAATAAACAGCCACGAGAGATACAGGACGAGGTCTAAGCCCTCTGATAAATCTCAGGCCTTCCAGATGTGAATAACAATTCAGGAAAATAAGTAACTGTTGGAAAATACCTTCTAGAACGGTGCTCTTCAACAGAATTTTCTCTGATGATGGAAATGCTCTGTATTTCCACTATCTAATACAGTAGCCATTAGCCACATACAGACACTGAACACTTAAAATGTGGCCAGAGTGACTGAGGAATTGAATGTTTAATTGCATGTCATTTTAATTAATTTAAATTAAAATCTAAGTAGTTACTTGTGGCTAATAGCTACTATCTGGATGGCACAATTATAGAACTTAAGTGGTGACAGGCTGGCAGTTGCCCTCAAAAACAATGAAATTTCCTGACTCTCCAGAATTGAGGCTCCTTGTACATGAAGTGACCTGAGTTTTCACGCACAAGGAAATGCACATGATGCCTTGGGAGAAGGAAATGAGTTGTGAAGGTACTACTCGGAGGACCTGTGTGTCCCAATCTCAGTTCTAGGTAAAGCTTCTCTGGCCTCCACCTGGAAAGGAGGCCATCCTTCCAGAGAACATTTCCAGTGCAGGATCTCTCCCCTTTCCCCAGCCTTCCCCTCCTTTCTCTTAGTTCCTTTTCCTTTACCTGGTCACCCCACTTACGGTGAAACTTGAACCTGCCTCTGGGTTAGCACAGCCAGGGGCCCCAGGCCCAGGTGACACACAAAGGTCTCTTAATGCATGTGTTAAATGAAACCTCCAAAGACAGGTCTTCCAAGAGTGCAGGTGGCAGGCAAACAGTGAGATGAACGGTCACATGAGTCCTGCTAGCTGACCTGACTTGTAAACATGGAGCAGCTTTGGCTGGCTGCTCAAACTTGGCCACAGAAACGAATTCAAGTCCTTCAACATTTTGTGTGACTCACGTTACTAAAAAGACGAAAACAATATTAAAAGTCTGAACCTGAAATTTATAAATTACCTTAATCCACACAAAAAATACTATGACAGCAGCTATGTTGTTGAACTGTATTTGCCAGTATGCCAGATTCTCAAAGTTGGGGAAAGCATTTTGATCTTTTAGAAACTGTAGGAGCACCTCCACATTTGATGTTCTGTGTATGCTAATTCCTGCAGCTACCACTGACAGCTGGAAGACAAAAGATTTATGTATTACTGCAGTGTTCTAGAAATATATAACTTACCTTAAAAAGACTAGTTTATTTTCCTTCACAAATGTATTAATTCTAGGGCTCACCATTCTACTCACCCGACAGCATTCATAAATTAATTCACTCACACGGAAAGTGTTGAGCACTGCCGTAAAAAAGTATAACAATATATTGCTTGCACTTCCTTAGTTAGGAACAGAAATCCAGTGAGTGCACGTGTGCACGCATGTGCCTGCACACGCGCGTACACACACCCGAGAGATGTCACTTTATTACAAAAGGAAACTCAAACAGGAGCGCCTTCTGTTTTATTCTGCCACCTTCATTTAAATCACTTTCCACCCTTCTGCTTTCCCAGGCCTCATCTCGCTCTCTGTTTTTATTCGCGGGGCTTCTTTTTTTTCATTCTCTAGCCATCTATCCTTTCCTTTATTCAACAAACACATGGTGGATATCTGTGTACACAGCACCGTGCGAAGGGTCAAGAGGAACAAATACAAGTAAAAAGTACAAACTTCGTCCTCGAGAAGCTTATACTCTGGTTCAAGAGCAGATAAACACCCAAAGACAAAGAGTACAAAAACCTTCTCAGAAGCTGGCATCACACAACATAGGGGAAGGGTGAAACAAGACATGCTCAAAGGAGAGCTCGTGACAGGGAAGAATGAGCTTGGGGGCCTCCCTGGTGGCCCAGTGGTTGGGAGTCCGCCTGCCGATGCAGGGGACGCGGGTTCGTGCCCCGGTCCGGGAAGATCCCACAGGCCGCTGAGCGGCTGGGCCCGTGAGCCGTGGCCGCTGAGCCTGCGCGTCCGGAGCCTGTGCTCCGCAACGGGAGAGGCCACCACAGCGAGAGGCCCGCGTACCACAAAAAACAAAACAACAACAACAACAGCAGCAGCAAAAGAATGAGCTTGGTCTTAGATGGCGGGAATGAGGGCGCAGAGGGCTCGAGAAGGCTCGCGGTGGGAATATGTGAGCCAAGCGTTCCCCTCTTGCTTGCTTCTGTCCTTTAACTCAGGACCATACAATGCTTCGCATCTGCTTTGGTTCTGGCCTATAAAAATCCGAGGGGAACGCTGGGCCCGCCTTGCACCCATCACCACTGGGTTAACGCGTATGTGTGCCAAGGGCTAGGGGTCAGCCATAAGCACCGGGCCCCACACGGACCCCGAACCCACGGCAGGCGGGCTATGGCAGGTGCCGTGACCTCTGCTGTCCATCTCTCTCTTCTCACGGATGATGGCCAAGGACCACTCCAACAGCCCTGCTTGAGATGCCTGTCTGGTGATTATCAGAGTCAGGACCTGCCTGTCCGCCAGCCACAGCTGAACAAGCCAGCCTCACCACCTTCCTTGTCTTCCCTGTGAAGGGTCCCCAGACTTAGTCTAGTAGTTTTGCACTGGTGGTAGGAATACTTCCTTTGAGCTCTCTGGAATACCCTGATAAGTGTTTTTCTGCACGGACTTCAATGAGCAAAAAGGGCTGACTGACTGAACCTAAAAATAACCCTGTACCAACTCTCACTAGGTACCCTTTGTTCTTGCTCTGCCCAGGGCAAATATTTATAAAAATATGGACCATGTGGTCATTTATACAATGCCATAGAAATACACTAAATTTCCTGAGCCTCTTCTTTCAGAATAGAGAGCAAGAGAGGAGGAGAGGAAAGAGGTTCGGTGGGCATTTGGGTCGTTATGGGGCTCTGAGTTTTCTTTGAGATTCTCATCTCTTATCTATGAAAGAACTTACTTTCTTTGGCATAAGCTTCACGGAAAGCATGCCCTATTTCTTAAGGGTCAGAGAAGGTTTCAAAGGAGAAGTAGGATTCCAGTAGCCGTTCCTTGTTCTCATAAAAGCACGCTGCCTGAACTGTTGTCTTGTCAGCACTAAGAGTTAAAAAAAAAATAAGAGCACAGGGAAGCAAGCTTTCAAGGAAACACTTGCAAAATTCTGCAGCTGCTGAGCCAAGAAACTAGCCTCAATTTCTACGATGCCATAAGCTATTTTTCCAGTGGTCTCCAAGGTGGGTACAAGGCAACTCACTGGGGTGTGAGATGAAAACATTAAAACTGCTAGGCAGGTGATAAGAAAGTGTTAGAATTCTATCTGTATTTATTCTTATCCAAATATTTCAAATTCTATGCTGTGTATGTTTTTACAAATGTACTTATTACACCACTAGACACACACACACTTCATAAATAAACATACACTAGGGTGTGTCATCAAAGTTTTCACTGATATGTGTACATCATCAAAAAGTTGAATGCCGCTGACTAGTCCGTTGCTCACATTGAAGGTGTCTGGTTAAAAAAAAAAAAAAAAACAACATTATGTAAACTAAAAACGCAGAGTTTGCATCCTTAGGGCTCCAAATAATAATTGTTTTCTAGAATGATTTTCAGTGTACATGAACTGCACTCTGCCATCATGCAATACAGAAATATTTTGAACAATTATTTCCCATATCATCGCCTTTCCTGCCTCCTTAAGTACGGAAATTCTTTTGTAATTCTGTTCATAATTAATATGTTGAGAATCTGGGAATCAAGACTTTAGCTACAGGAATTCTGTGATGTTACACAGCCATCGTGAAACAAGGGATGCGCTTCTAACTGCGTCAGGATCAGATGGGTTCCATGCTGTATTCCACAGGAATGTGTATTTTATGTAGAAGTTATTTCTGAAGTACACACGTATGTGGCGTGAGGGCGGTGGCAGAGTGGCTAAGAGGGTTATTGTGAGGACTAAATGAACTCCCATAGGAGAAAAGCACTTGGAACTGTGCCTAGCACAGGCAGCTTCTGAAGTGTTAGCAGGTATTGTTATGATCGCGCCTATTAATACCATTATTGCCACGCAACACACACATATAGGCTTGTTTATGTCTTAAGTATCCATTTACTTACATATGAATAACATTTTTTCTATATTTAATAGCATACTAAAATACATTAAATAACATACTTTCTATATTTTACCAACTAACTCTAGCGATGATTTGATAATGACTTGACGTAAATGCTTCACAAAGCCAAATGAATTTTTGGTTGGGGAGGAACAATATTGGTTAAGAAGTAGGATAACAGAAGAGAGGATGCTGACAGGATAATGCATCACTTACTAAGATTTCAGAGGGGCAGCTCTGTCGTTGCACAACAGTGGAAAGGATGGACTTTTAAGCACGTAACCATTAAGCACGTTGTTATATGCTCTAATGTGTAACAGACTAGCAGAAGATTATGTGTTATTGCTGAAGGGAGAAAAGCTTGCAAAAATACATCTGACACTAAGGCCTCTGGAAGGAAGTGATTAAGATGATGCTGAAGAGAAACCGTCTTGAACAAGTGTTGGAATTTGTAAGAGTCACGGGCAGGCGAGGGCTCCACAAGGGGTCACAGTCTTAACTCAATCGTAACTCTGCCTCATGGTTTCTTGCACCTCCTACAGAAAACGCTGATGGCCATCATTTACATTTTGTACACTGTGGACTATTTGCAGGACATTTGAAACGGCAGGGAGGTTTTCTCTGCCACCTCCAAAATTTCCTGGATGTTTCTTTATGCCGTAACTTTACACATGTGCGGAAAGATATGAACTGATTTTTTTTTTTTTTTCTCTTTTTCTTTTGCGGTACGTGGGCCTCCCACCATTGTGGCCTCTCCCATTGCGGAGCACAGGCTCCGGACGCGCAGGCTCGGCGGCCATGGCTCACGGGCCCAGCCGCTCCGCGGCATGTGGGATCTTCCCGGACCGGGGCACGAACCCGCGTCCCCTGCATCGGCAGGCGGCCTCTCAACCACTGCGCCACCAGGGAGGCCCGATATAAACTGATTTTTGCTGTAGTTGAAGAAAAATATCATCAGCCAAAGCAGAATAAACAAAATTGTTTTCTCCCCACATCTCATATGGCATGCCAAAGCCAAATACGAATTACTAAACCACTCTTGTTATTAGTGCGGCCAAGTGAGAGCTTATTGTAAATGCCTCTCCACTTCCATATGCAGAAGGGTCACTCATGCAAAATGAGAAAGTTAGTAACAGTGGCCTTGATATTATAGAGGAGAACCTTTAGATTCTCCTTCAGGAAGATCAAGACCCACAACATTGAGGGAAGCAAAGACTCTAACACATTTTTATAACAGAGTAGGGGATTTGGTGTTGTTCTCAAACCTACCACAATGATCACAACATCCAGACAATTCCAGAAACTCCTGAAATAGTGCAGCTTGTGAATGCGAATTTCCAATATCTCTTCCACCGCATAGTAAAGGATAAAGAAACAAAAGATAATCTCACAGGCTGCCAGGAAGAAATCGAAAGTTGTGACATATCGGATCAGCTTTACAGGCTGAAACTGCCAAGATGGAATCACACCGCCTGTTGCTGGGAATTCGACCAATAACCTGCGTTGCAATAAGAACAGTTAAAACAATTAACAACATCAACAATAACAACAACACATGGATGCAGCCAGGAAAAAACATCATCTATTCTGTCCCGGCTCTAGAAGGTAATAAAACTGAGACCACAAGTCACTCCAAACTAGTGGCAAAATGTTTTTATCACAGCCAGTAACTCCATCCTTGTAGAATTCTGTGTCACAAAAAGAACAAGACTTCCCAAGGCCTCCCAGACCAAAGAGATTATTCGTCCTCAGTCTCCCATTTACTCTTCTGGTACTTAGACCACTCAAAATGCTATACACTCATTTTTAAATGTAGAAGTTAATCAACAAACAAGACTTTATAGGACTTTGATTAGATGCAAGTCCTTCAACTGGGTAATGAAGAACATAAGAAATATATGTCATCTATCAAAACATGTATGGCCTGGCTGAGAAGCAGGATGTCTCTTTCATATACATATAAAGATAGGGAATGAGTTTCTCATTCATGCATTTGGTGAACACCTAATCAGCATCAAATAATTTGCCTACGGGGACCATTTTGCTATCAGAACTTCTCAGAGCCTTATAGTGAATTGGTGCTCAGTAAATGTCTGACTGTCGGCAACACTGACATATGCTTTTACATTCACAGTGATGGCACTGATCTTTAGTGCTTTATCATAACTGAAGTGAAGATGCTTCTTGCCAAATTCCCCTTTGTAGGTGTCACACTGAGAAGGTTAAACGATTCACTTAATGGTACAATTTCCCTTCACACTAGAAACAGACTCTCTAGATCCTTAACTTTAAGGCCTTTAAAAGATCTCCAGTCAGCGATTAGGTGTAACCATCTCTCCCATTACAGGATGGACAGGACAGCTGGCCACTCCTAGAACCTAAGTATCTAGGGCTCAAGCATGAGCAATAATCAAGTATAGGCAAGGACTATAGCAAGTTAGAATTGGTCAAAGAAGTGTGAAACATTTTCCTTCCCCAGCACTATCAACCTCCTGTTTTCTTCCTATTCAATATGCTGGAGCATAGGGGTGAGAACCACAAACTCAGGAGAGCACTACTGAAACAAAGAGCCTTGTAGCAGCCTCAGTGTGAACTCACAAGGGCAGGAAGTGGCCTCTGTGTGCTGAATCATCTCTCTCTGCCTGTTCTGGTCCTGCAGCGTCAACCCCTCCAGAAATTGAGACAACAATGTAGAGAAGTGAAGCAACTGCCTTGACAATATTCACTCTTAAAGCATGGGGAGGAAGTGGAAGACATGCTCATTTATACCTTCTATAAATAGATGTTTCCTTAAATGCCAATCAGAGTTGCCTGCCTGCATGTATCCTCTTTCTGTGCTCACTGGAATCATTAGGAGAAGTTCAACAATAATTGCAATAGATTTTCACTCATTTTTAGTAATAACTATTACTTGATTTAATGGGATACTGTTTTCTGCAAAAGTTATTAGATATAAAGACTGGGAAAATCCAACTGGCTATGTAAAAAGCACAGTTGAGTTTAGCCTCAAAAACAGTCACAAACTAAGGCTATTATGAGAATGTAGCTTTCTCATTTGGTGGGTAAATACATGTGCCAGTAATTCATGTCAGCAACATCTGGATGTTGTGGCCGTATTCACCAGGAGGATTAAAGTGGGTGAATTCTGGACCCCCCTCACCTTGTTCTACATTTTTTTATAGCACATATTACCTCCTAACATGCTATTTAATTAATTTGTTTCCTTTGTTTATTGTTTATCATCTAATATCTCCTCTTGGTTGAATGTGAGCTCTGCAAGGGCACAGATCTTTATTCTGTTCACTGATGCCTCCCAAGAGCCGTGAACAGTGCCTGGCACATATTACGTGTCCCATAAATGTTTGCTGAAGAAATGAATGAACAAGAGGTCCCAGACAAGCCAGTGGGATCTTTGTCAGTTTCCTCAATGTCATCAGAATGGTCATGATGGCAACATCACAGATCTGCAGAAGGAACTTTATGTGCCTTTGGTAATTCTTGAGGGTGAGCAGGTACCGGGGCATCCTACTGAGCACAGGCATAGCCCCTGACTACTGTGCTGGTGTTCTAATCGCACGTGCATCATCGGAAAATGGGAAACTCAGGGAAATGAGTCAAGATACAATGCCTGGGGGCCTTAGTAGCAGAGCATGGAGCACTGATCATCCTCGTAATGGGAGAGGACAGACGTTAGCAAAACACAGTGCTTTATCTGGGAAGGTTCCAGCCTTGGGATGAACTTGGACCAGACTTAAGGTTCTTCCTAACTCATAATCTCCCCAGATCCTAACTCCCTTCCCCCACAAACCCCCTAATCCCAGTAAGCTTTTGGTTTTCACCCCTCCTTGCTGTCAGCTCTGATCCTTGAAACTCTCATTTAGCCAACTGCAGGCAATGATTTTCTGGTCTAACTCCAGACTAGGATGTATATACAAATACACAGAAGTGGGAGGCATGAGTGCCCTGTATACACACCTGATCACACAGAACAGATTAATGTTGGCATTGTACACTGAAAAGTCAATAAAAGTTGCCCGGGTTCCTCGGTCCAGCCAGACATTTTTCTTGAGGTTAGCAACCTGAGCGGCTGTTTCCTCTCTTGTTCTTGACAAATCCAGGTAATAGCCAGCTCCGCTATAAGTTGCAATCATTCCCCAGTGGCTACTCCCATTCAAGTCTTTTTCACTTGTGTAGATCCAACTAATTCAAAGACAAACAAACAGGTAAAATCAGTGGAACACTTGGGGCAATTACAAAGACAACTGGTTCCTGGTAAGACAAGAGTACGTAACAAATAACTGTAAGTCTCATCAAGCTGGGTAATGTGCTTGCCATGGTGCTTTCTGTTTTCTTACATCATTCTCATATAGCTGTCATGCCCATTTTAGGAATAAGGGCCCTGAGGCTTAGTGAGGTCAACTCAGCCTCAAATCTTTTTTTTTCTTCTTTTTTTTTTTTGCGGTACGCGGGCCTCTCACCGCTGTGG
>RJWK010000714.1:0-5000 GCA_004363435.1 Platanista minor
ATGAGATAATATTATGGTATCTCATTAAAATTTATATAAAATTATGTTAATCTGGCAATGTTTTAGATATACTGGGTTAAATAAAATACATTATTAAAAATAATTTTACCTGTTTGTTTTTAGTATTTGAGTACAGCTACTACAAAATTTAAAATTACATATAAGGCTAGCAATATATTTCTATAGATGTTGCCACACTTTTGCAATACAAAGGCCTAATGTTTATCCCTGTCCCTTTGAAGTTTCCCTTTTTTTTCCCTCTGCTTGCAAAAAATTTTTAATTCCTGTCTATCAAACTATTTTCTAGACTAGGTCTAGATCCCTGTTTTATTGGATCATGGTAAATTCTTTGGATCTTTATTCCTATTAACTTATTTTTAATTGTTTCATTTTCTTCCTTAGATACAACTAGATTCTTGGATATAATTTCTTTCTCTACTTTCTAATGCATCATCTAAAAATCTCTTTGCCTTGTTTTTCTAACGCAGAAAATTTTAAGTTTGCATTTGCATAACTAATTGAATTGCCTGCAGTGTCAACTCTATTGTCTAGCTTCCAAGAAATCTTCTTTTTCTTTTATAGTTGCTTCCTTAAAATTATTCCTTTCAGTCTTATCCAGACACCTTTGCATATCAACTGGTTATTTCCTTATGGCTTTTTTTCCTCTGTCCCATATTTCCTTGTCTGCCTATCTTTTATTATTGATATAATTTATTTTCTGAAAAAAATTTGCATATTGCAAATCATTTTTAAAAGTATGTGCTTCCTCTAAATCAGAAAGATGTACCCTTTCCCTGCTTTTTAGTACATTTTTCTAGGCTGTTTAAATTTACTCATTCTTGAATGAGAAGAGAGAATTAGAAATACCAGAACTGGTATTTCCCAGGAGACTAAGGCGATTGCTCTCTGTCAACTAGTAAATTTTTTAGGGAAAGGGGGTACTCTTCACAATTGTATCAGTACTGCAGGCATAAATTGGGATGCATGGTCACCCTACCTTAACGTCGTCGTCATGCTCTGTCACTTAGACAATGGTCCAATATCCTTTGCGGATCTATAGCAGGAAGGTAGGAGACACAGCTCAGAAGCTCAGAACCCAGTATGTGTGATTTACCAGGGTACTGTGCATTGTATATGCTGCGCTAAGAAGGCTTCTCCTTGTCCCACAGATGAGACCTCCCTCTCTTAGCCCTTACCTCCAAAAGGATGCAGTGCCTTAAGCAAATCTCTTCTGTTTATTCTTTCCATGTATCATCTCTCCAAGTAGCTTTCTTTCCAGTTTTAATTAATTTTAGGGAAAGGAGTAGTTGAGTCTATGAATAGACATATGTTCTTATGAATAGAGGTGGGAAACAGTATCCTGATCCTGTCAAAAAATGGAGACATAGTATCCCAGGATACTATGGAAGCAGATTACAGGAAAGAGAGAAGTAAAGTTACTTATTTTTTAATTATATAGATTTCTTCAATTTTCTGCTTGTCTAGCCATCGATTGCTTTGTTCAGTGTGATTTCAGTGGCCTTTTAGCTGGGGAAGTTCCATCAATTTCTGGCAGTCAGCTGGCTCTGGCTCTTGGATGATTCAAGGATGCTGTGATTATTTTTTTCATCTTCCAGTTCTTGCATGGGTATTTTAATAAAAATTGGAGAGGCTACATCATGATTACCAGTGACATTAGATTTTAGTTTTTATTGTTGGCTTCTGTGTAGTACTTAGCATCCTGTAACACTGAGATCTTCCCTCTTCTATCTGGAGAGGAGAAGGCCGTGGGGAGCCTGATGTTAATAGTCCAGATTTATAGTGATAAAGAGGGAAATTAGGTTTTGTAATGTGTAAAGAAGTGCTTCAGCAAAGAAGAGCTAATCCCCAAAATCTTCTGGGCTACTCGGCCCTGGCAAGGAGCACTCTCTTGGTACCTTCACAGACTGGTCCCAACAGTAAATAACCAACAGATGCTCTGCTTCTTTGTATAAGGGTCTACTTTATACAAGTACTGGTCAAGGTGATGAGGATCAGAAGCATTAAGATGGGATTCCTAGTCATAAATGAGTTTAGAGTATAATAAGATGAACAGAATATCACATTGTAAGCATTCAATAAATAAATGATTTAGGTGATAAGTGCAGCAAGGACCTAAGGGAAAAGGCTGCCCACCGTGGGCTACTATAAAGCATCATGATGGAAAGAATATGTGAATTAAGATCTGGCAGGACAGGAGTCCTCAGATAAGCTAGGGAAGGACATTAGACGGGAACTATGAGTGAACACTAGGGTAGGAATGTGTGTAGGACATTCAGAGGACAGTATGCAGAAGAGTTTGGAAAAGTAGACGGGGGTTATGTAAAGTAATGGCGATAGACAAATTTGGTCTCATGAGTGAATGGTGATAATAAGTTGACTCAGTTTGTAGGGTCTCTAAATGCCAGACTAATGTGATGATAATAAATCTCCAGAAATGTTGAATCATCCTCAAAATGATCCTTAATTATAGCGTTTAGATTTTAAAATGTTCACTGTACAAGTTTCTTTGTTTGAGATTTTGGTTGACTTTTTGCTTTTTCTAAAAGAAGCATCAAATGAAACAATGTAATACAGGGGCTCCTAGGATGCCATTCACTTCTTGATTTATGACACTTCTGAACCAAAAGCTTTTTTTTAAAGTTACAAATACTTGTTTAATTTCTGTTTAAAGAATCAAATAATTTTGACCTGTTCTCTCAGCTAAAGGTTTTGAAAATTTTGTCAACTATCAATAAGTCAACACCAACTATTTAATGAATGAATAAATCAATAAGCATCAAACCTAGTACTTTGCTCAGGTTACAAACTAATTAGACATTTACCTCATTGCCACTGTGGCTTTTAGTTGAAAAGAGGATAGAGAGACAAATAATCACCACTCAACAAATCAGTGCTTTAATGCAAGTACCTACCACGTGCCATGGAAGCACAAAGGAGGGAGTGACTGAAGTTGTCTAGAGATTTGTAGAAAAGAACTGCAGAGCAATCGCTATTCCAGGATCATGAAGGACAAGTGGAAATTCAACAGCAGGCAAAGGAAGGAAGCTATACTAGATAGAAGAAATACCAAGTTAAAAAGCAAGGAATCCAGAAACATCATGGTATGTTAAAAACAATCAAGCATAAACCATAATAGAAAAGAATATGAAAAAGAATGTATATATGTGTGTAACTGAATCACTTTGCTGTACAGAAGAAATTAACACAACATTGTAAATCAGCTATACTTCAATAAAATGTTAAAAAATAAAATTTTTTAAAAATCAAGCAGTTCTGTGTGGCTGAAGCGTCAGATTCATGGGGAAATGTCATGAGACATGAGATCAGAAAGGCAATTTTGGGGCAAACTTTGAGGAGCTCAAACCACTCCTTGAACAAGTATGTAAATAAGTTTTTACATGGTTTTCATAATAAATTACAATAATACTAATATTAAGAAGAGATCATAAATTTATAGAAAATATAAGTTATAGGTTCTGGATTGGCTAAATATTTAGAGTCTCTACTGGAATTTATAGAACATAGAGACTTTTGATTTCCAATGGTTTCAAGAGGCTAGATATTAATGTTGTATCACTCAGAATAGGCTGCATTAAGCTGCAATAACAAAGGATTCCAAAATCTCAGTGTCTTAAACAAATGATGCTACATATTCATCAAAAGTATGCTCAAGGATTGCCCCATCATATCTTTAGTTCATGACCCCAGCTGACAGAACTGCTATCTGGAACAACGTGGCAGAGGGAAAAGAGATCATGCTCAAGCACAGGCTGCTTTTTATTTTTTTATTTTTTTTTAATTTTTTTGCGGTATGCAGGCCTCTCACTATTGTGGCCTCTCCCGTTGCGGAGCACAGGCTCCGGACACGCAGGCTCAGCGGCCATGGCTCATGGGCCCAGCCGCTCCGCGACATGTGGGATCCTCCCGGACCGGGGCACGAACCCGTGTCCCCTGCATCGGCAGGTGGACTCTCAACCACTGCGCCACCAGGGAAGCCCCCACAGGCTGCTTTTTAAAGCTTCCAGCAAGAAGTGACACACATCACTTCTGCACACCTTTCACTGGCCAAATCAAGCTCCCTGGACAGCCAGTCAATGAGGCAGGGAGGTCCACTGTTCTCCTAGAGAGAGTCAGGAAGTACACGAGCTACCACGTGTCCAGTCTACATCACCAAACCACACCCAAAATCCATCTCAAAACTTGAAACTTCTTGAATAATTCATTCATATTTTGTATTTGAATGATATCTTCAAGGTGAGGTCCCTGATGTGTTGATTTGCTACTATTAAATAGAGGTGTATCTTTAAAATGCATTTAAAGTTGTAAAAGCAACTCCTCCTCTTCTCCCACTCTTTGTCAATGTTCACACAACAGCTGTATGCCAGGGCGCTGTGCTCGATGTTTTCAAATGCATTGTCTCATTTAATTTGCAGAACCGGGCAGCATGTGTTAGATACGAAGGCTCTGCAAGCTTAGGTGACTGTCCGAGAACATATCGCTGATAGGTGTATTGAAGTTATTTTTAAGAGACCCACAGTATCATATATCTGATGTTCTCATGGAATTGTTAAAGGGATGTGAAAGTGTTATCCTTGAAAGTGAATATTTTAATGAATTAATTAAAATAAAATATTAATTTTAAATTATTTATTTGAAATACTTATTTGAAGTTTTGTTTCTGTAGGTAGTTGTTATGTATCTCTGAAGTTAAGTTCATTAATGGCTATCTTATAACTAAGAAGTGCTTAAAAGAGGGATGCAGGTTACCAAGAAAATTTAATGGTTTATGATTTTCTTTGAGCCATCTAAATTTTAGTAAATCATCAGTTCCTTTACAGTGTCCTATGTTTCCCATGTATTAAAGCCATAATTATAAAGCTACTTTGATTACATTATTCTGAAATATTTAGTGGCCCCTATGTTGCCATACTGATCTACTTTAAATTCCTCATTAAGAGCTTAAATAAATGGCTTTCACC